>JAAAKO020050140.1:0-11202 GCA_010015015.2 Bolitophila cinerea
TAAAAAAGCGTATTATAAAAAATAATAACTTATTGTTAACTTCAATGTCATATTAATCATCCTAATCATCCAAAAATTAAACTACATGGATATTTTACTGAAATTGAATTTTAAACTTTAGAAATAAATTTTAATTTTCAATGTCATATTAAACATTAGGGTGCATCGGTCGAAAAAATGTCTAACTAGATGTCTAACTACTTAAAATCTACTAAAGCAATAATTTTTTTTTTTTTAATTTGTTTTGAACTGCAACAGAAAAGACATTTTTTTAATACTTTCTTCGTTTACCAAAAAAAAACATATATAATTTTATTCTATAAAAATATATTTAAATAATTTATAATCTTTTGAGTTACCATGCGTTTTAAAATTATTTCAATAAAATACTCTATTAAACATACTGCAAAATATGAACACAGTATTTTTTCCTATATGGCTGCACTATTTTTTCAAATATACTTGGATATTTTACTGAAAATTCCATAATTTTTTTTATACGCTAGGGTGCTTTTGCCTCTCCAATACTTCAGCAAACTTTGAATCAATTTTGGAACACTTAATTGTTAGCCTATTTTGTGGATTATAAAATTGGCAAAAACACAGAATTAACAATTCAAAATATATAAAAACCTGAATAGAAAACGGAGCGACTAACTAATCCAAAGATATTTTCAGCGGTAGTACAATTGAACCTGAATTAGAGTCCCTAAAATTTTGTATGGAGAACCACTGTTGTGGTTCTAATTTCGTAAAGATAGGTTTAAAAAGTGAAATGGGTACAAAACAATAACAAAAAACATTAAAAAATATAAATTCAAATATATATATATATATATATATAATTAACATACACACTATAAAAAAACTAGCAAAAAACAATCAAAATTGCAAGTTTATTAGGCATCCAAAAAATATTAAGGTATTTTAATATTATGGAATTTTATTTAGAGGATTTTGTGTTAAAAATTGACAATGAAAAGGAAATTGATTCGGCAATTTGTATTTGGTGCTGTACATTATTTTAAATGAAATTACCGCCAGCTTCACATTTATTCACTATACTGGCTTGTGCAATAATCTACAGTGGTTATAAACACAACAACAAAAACAAGCAAAAAGAATGGATTGCTAGTATTTTATTCAAGCAAAAAAAACTGTATAGTATTATTTTAAAATTAAAATATAACAAAATACATAGCAAAAAAATACTCGTAGTATCAAAAAACAAAAAAATCAATAATATTATTTACCAGCGATTGCTACGGAGTAAAATCTCACACATTGGCTTAAAAAAAGTTTCATTCAACACAATTTCCCCAAAAACCCTTTACAAGGTAATTTTTATTTTTTAAACTCATTTAAAGGGGATTTTTTGATAGAAAGAATCATCGAATCCTTAATAAATACAATTCTTAGGGCGATTTAAATGTTAACAAAACAAAAAAAAAATTTAAACAGCTTACGGGGAAGTTAAGCGTCATAACAGTTCCTGCAAATTAATATCACATTTGCAGTTCCAGCAAGGTAATTCCGCTATTTCAGTTCTATTAAACTTGCCTTTGCAGTTCCAAGGAAATTATTCCGCATTTGCAGTACTAGCAAATAAATAACAGAGTAGATAAAACAAATTAAATATAAAAAAGTTGTTCGTAAAAATTCAATTATTTTAAAACCTAATGACAAAAAAGGTAATGGTAATTTTTATCCTGAAAGAGCTAATTCTGGAAATGGTAATATTTCTAATTTAATGTACGAACATAATATTCTTTATATAATTAATTCCTGACACCAAATTTAGCTACGTATTATTTTTTAGAAAGAGACTAAAATAAACATGTTCATCGTTAGTTATTGAGCTTAAAAAACATTTCTGAATATTTGACAAGACACGGAAAGGGCTAAGTAAAAAACGCTCTGCAAATTGAAAGTCTCAGTTGCACGGATTCAATTTTAGTAGTTGGTCATTTCAGGGAGAGCACACAGATACAATTGTTAGATAGCTTCCTGATTTAGTCAATAACTAGTTGCCATCGAGCCATACACGTCGCCTTTTTCCATTCGAACATAGTTGATGAATCTCTCTGTCAGACCATTTCTTTGTTAAGTTTTATTTGGTTATATTTTGGAAAACGCAATCTCTGATTTATATACTTGCCTCATTCACCTGCTATATAAATTTATTTATCAAAGAGGAAAAAATAATTTATATAAAATATTTGATATTGATCTTTTAAAAAATAATAATGAAAAAGGTGAAACAAATAAATGCATTATATATTCAACCAACTTAAAATTGAAAAAAAAAATAATAATCAAAAAATCTACTAAAAGCTTTCGGAACCACTGAACCCATCCCCTGAATTAAATCTAAATACGACGAGGCGCAATGATAATTATGCAAAAAACACTGGAAATATAACTCAAAATGATTGCCTAATTGCTGTAACTTTCTACAGGAAACATGAATAAATAAAAAGGATGTAGACTTAAGTAAAACATATGTCTAATTCTGTTGATGAAGTACTTATAAGTTATCTTATAATAACATTACAAAAACATACACAATTACGTATAATATATCGACCAAATCGCATGCTTAAGTTTTGACATCCACATCTCCACACAACGAAAGAAATTCCGCCCGTGCACGTCCGCACTCCCAGCGCAATGACGACAACAAAAACCCCAACATATTAACGCTAAAATCTAGCTGACATTGCTCTCTGGGTACCGCTTACGAAACAGGACGCGATAAATATTATATATATATATATATATTTATATATATTATATATAGAAGGAAAGAAACGAATGAATGTCGTTGAAATTGCAATGCTTCTTGTGTCGACGTTTTCTTATGTTTTTCCCTCGTCTTTTGTTGATGGGCTATACCTTTATTTTATACATGTATAATATACGCTGTATATAAACTTTATGCTTTGCGATACAGACAAATGAAATGTATATACTACTATATATGAGTATTTATATAGGATAAATATACACACTTGAATGTGTTTGAAAAGGAGGTAAGCGCGCTAAAATATTTTCCTTCGAGCACTTTTTTAAGGAGTCTCTTGGATGCCATCTATTTTGCGTTTTGTTATGCGCACTTACACACACACACACACAGACATTTATGTTTATATCAATATATAGATATAGTACCGGTTTATTGTCAACATATGCTCTAAAGAATTCCACAAAAAAGGCTTTTACCCATATCATGCGACGGAGTGCGGATCCTGCATACAAGCAAAAAACAGGACAAAAAACAAAATTCTGCACGACACACCAAAAAAATAAATCAATCAATCCAAGCGCGCGCAATAATTCAAAACGTCTGTTCTCTCTAGCCATGACTCGCTGTCCTGATATTAGGTATCTGTATATACATATGTATATATCCTACATACAGGACAATAAAAACATATACAATAGCTCCGGCGGCGGGCGGTGGACCTGCGAGCACATACAAACGCTCGCATATTTTCCATAGCAGAAATATTGACGTTTTTCAAAACATACACATAAAGCGCAGCAAACCAAACCCATACATCGATCCATCACACACACACACACACACACACACACACACACACACTGGAGCTCCGCAATAGACGGTATCCGCCACCCTTGTGTGCGAACCACCACCGCGCCGGGGTTCTCTAGCTATACACGGAGTAGTACATCCAGTTGGCGGTCTATGAGTTAAGTATCTATGTGTGTATGTGTGTCTGAGTATGTTTATTCGTTTGGGTCGATCACTGAATGAACTTTTTTTATCTTCGTCGCACCATAACCATGTTCAATGATTTCCCCTTTTCTCTCTCCTTGAGGCAACGTGCTCGGTGGCGACTCACTCACACATAACCATTGCATGCAATACTTGTATATATATAAATATTTGTATATATATAATATACAAATATACGAATTGTTAAGGCATGCGCCTGTCGAAAGAGGGCAAATGGCGCCAAACTCTCTAAATAAATCTCTCTCGCAATGTTTACTATGGGTGAAAACTGAAAGCATATACACTTTGCGCTCATTTCCTGCGTTAGCAAAATATATACTATTTGTAGTGCTGCAGCTCTACACGCTTTCGCTTTCCCTCTCTCACTCTCCGTCTATCTATCTCCGTCTATCTCTGACGGACGTAAATAGAAATTCGATACACGAACACGACCTCCCAACCGCAACCACCGACGCACTGTGGGCCGATCATTTGCGGATGTAGAACATTTGATTTAAGTTTACTGTTTGTATAAAAGCTCATCCGTCATCACAAAGCTTTACAAAATGCTAAACAAAAACATTGTTAATGACAAAAAACGTATGGAATTATAACTAACAAGGGAGGTAAAAAAATATATATTTTTAAATCTTCAAAAATATTTTTTTATTTTTTTTTTTATAATTTTTATTTTTAATATTTGTTTCATTTTTTTGTAAGTCCCGTGTAATAATATATTTTAGTAAATTATTTTAAATTAATATAAAAAATTAAAATAATTAACTTATTTAATTGTTAAAAAAAAATCTAAATAAAAATAATATAATTTTATTTTTATAAGTGTAATTTTTTGTTTTTAATTTAAAATATATGTATATATATATCAGAAATAAAAATAATACTTTAGTTTACTTGCATTTTGTTATTTTAATGAACTTTCAATTTCATCCCATTTTTTTAGTTTTGAAAGAAATAATATTAATGTTATCACCACAAACATTAATATTATTATTTTAATACAAAAAATTGAATTTATTTTACTACTTTTTTTGCTCATAGCAATGAAAATGTATTGCTATGAGCAAAAAAGT
This sequence comes from Bolitophila cinerea, assembly GCA_010015015.2. Lineage (NCBI taxonomy): Eukaryota > Metazoa > Arthropoda > Insecta > Diptera > Mycetophilidae > Bolitophila > Bolitophila cinerea. The sequence goes on from JAAAKO020050140.1 coordinate 4,831, forward strand.
ATTAAAGAAATAATAATTTTTTAATTTAAAATAGTTTTTTTCTGTATTTTTTTATCATATCACAAAGTTTTAGAAATTATGCTCAAAAAACATTGTTAATGACAAAATCGTACGAAAATAATACTAACAAATATTTTTTTTAAATCTTCACATTTTTTTTATAATTTTTATTTCTTATATTTGATTTTTTTTTGTAAGTCCCGTGCTAACGAGGTTTTGTGCCAAGCTTGAGATATATCAGATAAGTGGAAGTGGGTAAAAAATGTGTCGAAATTTTTTTTCCACGATATATGATATATAAGTGAAGTAACAAGAGAGGTAAAAAATATTTGTTTAAATAAAATCATCAAAAAAATATTTTTTAATTTCTCTTTATTTCAATTTTTCTAAATGTTTGTATATTTTACAGTGGATAGAATTTTTTTCGAGATTGGCCTCCGTGGCGGCTTAAATCTCTGCCCGGCGAGTGACTTTTTCAAGTTTGGAAACAAAAAGAAATCGCACGTGGCCAAATCTAGAGAATACGGTGAATAGGGGAGCATTTCGTAAACCAATTCGACCAATTTGGCCGTGACGACGGCACCGGCGCGACGGAGGTGTGGCCTATGCGTTGTCACGGCAGAAGAGCACTTTTTTCTTCGCCAAATGAGGCGAAATATCTTATATATATATTTTCTGCAATTCAGCGTCGAATTGGCCCAATAATTCGGCATAGTAGAGCCCTGTGATTGTTTTGCCCTTCTCAAAGAAGTCGATGTAAATCACACCTTGTAAATCCTACAAAACGATGTTCATTACCTTTCCGGCTGATGGGACAGTCTTTGCCTTCTTCGGAGCACTACCGGGTGAAGTCCACTGTTTTGAGATGCCTACTGTATTCGCCATCTCGCGCACCTTCAATCGGCGGTCTGCCAACACGAGATCGTGGATTTTTGTCACGTTATCCTCCATGGTAGCCGTTTTCGGGGAAGCTGGACGTTGTTCATCAAAAACCGACGTGCGTTGAAACTCGTTATACCAATTTTTGACGGTCACCATCGAAAAAGAAGATTCACCGTACACTGCATCCAAGTGCTCTTTGATTTCGCTGCCAGATTTTACTTCCAAAAATAAAAATCAAATCACCGACCGATATGCGGTCAAAACAAAACAACGAGTCCGATTCGGCTGAAATTTTGACACTAGCCGTCTACAAGAATGTACTACACGATATAGTATCTTTTCTGCGATAGTAACGCCATAGGACGGTGAGGTTAAGTTGTTATCGGACTTCCCACGTATATACCAAGTGAAGTTAAAAAAAAAATTAAATAGAATAACATTTCAAAAATTGAATCGAATTTTGATAATAAATTGTAGTTATTTTATAATTTTGTTACCTCTTTTGACGAATCTGATCCTGCTTTAATTGAGTTAGACGGGAAAGGTGTGGAGAATGACGGTGTACATACGTTTCACGTCAGATACTCAAACAATTTTTTGAAAAAAAAAATTACCGGCAAAAAAAATCTTGGTTGATGTTTTATTTGAGTAATATTATATTTTATTAAATTATTTAAAATTTTCATAAAAAAAAAATTATTACATTGTTAAAAAAAAAAATCTAAAAAATATATATATATTAAAAAAAAGTGTTTTCTGTATTTTTTATTTCATTAGTAAAAATGCAAAATTTATTAAAATTATATGACTTTGAAGAACAATATAATTTAATTTTCTTTTTGAAGTATAATATGTTAGTATTCTCGTATTATACTATACATATATTTTGATAGTTCTGGCTAGGTCATTACTTCATACCCCAGGCTCGCGAGTTTAAGCCTTGGTAGGCATAAATTTTTTCAATAAAATTGTAAGTGTGTTTTTTTTGGTTTACGTTTACTGTCATAAAAACCTCGGTAATTAAATTATTTTCTCTTCACTTTAAAAAAAACATCTAAAACTGAAATTATATACACATTTAAAATTGTAAAAGACTGCCGTGTTATTGTAAGCAATAAATTTTAAAATTTATATAAATTATATTATATTATCAACCTAAAAACTAATTTCAAATTTCTTTAAAGTAAAAAAGAGGTTTTTAAAAAATTTAGAGAGTTTTAATTTAACATAATAGTTATGGATCGATTATAGCAAAATCATATAACGGGCCGCACAAAACAACGTGGCGGCCGCCTATTGGTCACACCTTTTCTAGTTCTTTCTCCAACTTCTTTAATAAAAATACGCTTGTAATGAGAAACTAAATACATTTAAAATTTGTAATATATTGTAAGTTTGTATATCTTAAAAATCCGTGAAACACAACAAGAAGCTCACTTTTTGACTCTAAAATCTTAGTGAAATCAATACATCATCACCGTATTTGAAAAATGGACTCTATAGGGATTTTGCTATTTGCAAGAGTAAAAATTAGAGTAATAATATATGGAAAAAAATCTTATAACTTCAATACATGAATTGGATTTTCTTTTAATTATGTTGCTCAGATATAAACGCTATTTATGATGTCTCATCTATTTGTTATGCACGATTCCACGGACTGCTATTTTTATTACCATCAGGGTTTAGATTCGTCCCTAAGATACTTTAAGCTAAATTACATTAATTTGCTTTCGATTTTAACGATTAAATATAATATATTCTGGCAATAACACATATTTTTTAGAGGATCCCCCTCAAGACCCTTAAAACGAAGTTTAATCCAATTTATGCCAAAAAGAGTGATAGGTAAATTTTGGGTAGAAGTAAAAAAATAGTATGGGTTCCTCCTCAAGACTTTTTAGACGAAATTAAATCCAAATTTTACCGAGTTTAAAACGAAACAGTACGGTTTTTATTGTATTTAGTTGGCAAAAAGTTTAAAACATCCTGTAAAATACCTTTCTGACGAAAAAAATAAAGTAGAGGTGGAAATTTCTTACTATTTATAGATAGGTAAACATAATTTGATAGTAATCTGAAGACATTTGTAAAGGAAATGCAAAAAAGAGAGCGCTGAACTGTTAACTGATAGCAGAAGCCAAAGTCTCTGTTGACCACTGTGAAAATTTAACAAAAACCACAGTTGCGACTGTTTTAAATTAAAAATGTGTAGATACAAAACTGCACCAGCATACATTCTTAATGGTGTTTTTATGGGGAACAGTATTTTGTACAGTTTACGGTAACAATATTTTTTTTATTGACAATTTATTTTGTTGAGGTACAATAATTTGTTCTTGGTATAAAAAAAATGTTTTGTAACATAAACATATTAATGGTAAAAAAAACATTTTTGGTACGAAAGGAACGAGTTTAGGGTTTTGCCATGGATTACCTTTAGTTGCAACTTAATTTGAATATGCAAAATACACAAAACGTTCAAATAGACCATTTGTATTGTCTTCTAAGAACTTTAATTGAATCGTCAACATTTACTAAAATAAAGTATGTCAAATATATATCCACTCAAAATAAATTCGAAGGCTTATTATATTATTATTATTTTTTCTATATACATTTTAAAAGACATAAAAACAAATTGAGTCTTTTTTAAAAAAAATATAAATTTTAAAATATATATATATATAAAATTTTATTTTATTTATAATATGATCGATCCACTGTGCGACACGACGAACGGCCACCCACCCTACCCCCGGCTGTGATATGTTGTCGTGGTGCCAAACGCAAAAGGGTGCGCTCGTTTGCAATTGAGACGTGTGCGGCTGCCTTTGCATAACACAAATTCTTATGTATTTCCACACTTCCATAGCCACAAATACAAATATACACACACAGCCACACACACACACAAACATACACATACACACAGCAATATATACAAAATTCTCTCTCTCTCTCTCTATCTCTCACACACACAAAAATACTTAGGCGAGCACAGAAACACGCAGATTATCGAGTGTATTACACGCTCCTCGCAAAGCTTTTAAGCTCTGCATTTCGCGTGTGCCGTGCTCAGCGTGCGTGCGAGCACCTTGCTCGTGGGGGGCGAGTGTTTTTCCCACGGCCGACAACGACGGCGACACATGCACTCGTCGGCGTCGCGTCGGCGTCGGTGGGAGGGTAGCCGACCGGCTGGCTCACCTTATGTATACATTGGCACAATATGGCAAAACACTCATCGCGTAGAAACGCACACGCGTTGCTGGCTATGTATCACATACATAATATATATATTTATATATATATATATATATATATATAAATATGTGTGTGTGTGTTTGAATGTATTTTATGATACACACACATTGAGTAAATATTTTGATTCTCAACAAGTGGTTCCCACACGCGAGCACACTGACGCGACGCGTGCGTTTTTGTGCGTCGTAGCCTGCGCATACACACACCCTCATACTCACACACACAAAGCTTAGTATATGCTTTATGCTAAAATCATACTTTGTTATGATCTTATGATATTATGCCGGATGTTATTTTTCTTTGGCGCGTCGGCGCTTTTATACGTATAATAATGTGTTGCGCGCGAATGCGTATTTTGTGTGCGTGTAGAATTTTAACAGTAGCATTTGCACATTTTATTGTTATGTATATATTATGTATTAGTAGAGTATTTATTATATTTTTGAGAATATATATTATGATGGTATTATATATTTGAATGACGCGACGCAGACGACGCCATCGTATTCAAGCGCGATTTTTAGGGTATATTTTCTCTACTAATGTATATAGTTAACCATAGTGTATACTTTATATATATGGGAGATTTTAAATCAAATGGCAGGACCCCTATGAAATTTAATTTAACATTTTTTTAGGGTCGCGTTACCTACTTTTTATAAAAAAAGATCATTTAGATTTTTTTTTTATTTTTTTTTTACTTTCACTTGGTATACATGATCATTATTAAAATGCAATTATTCCCCGGGGGAAATACATTATTACTAAAATTACACCCCATTCCCCCCCTCCTTGTATGTGCAACAGAGGGTAACTATGACATTATAAATATGAATCCCCTTTTTTGCAGATTCGGATTTTACGGCTAAAAGTACGCAGGATTTGTCTAACAATTTTTTTTTCGATTCATAATAAATAAATAATAAATAGATGGCGCTGCAATCGATGATATTCAATTTTCGATTTCTCTTACAAAAATAATTAAATTTTGATAATGGAAATTTTTTTCCGTAAAGTGCTTATTACTCGAGCTATTTTAAAGTTTTAGGTTAAAAAATCACCCTGTATATGACCGTCGTTAGATTTTTCGTCACCTTCTTAACCCACTTTAAGTTATTTAATCCTGCTCTAACTCAGAATGTAAACTCTTTTTGGTTTTGCAAAAAACAAGCAAAATACTATCAAAAAACAAGTGAAAAAAGGAATACATTCATTTATTAAAAAAACATAATTCCGCCTATGTAGTTCCAGCGAGCTAACTCTGCCTTTGCAATTCCATCAAATTAATGACAAAATAGCCAATCTTAAAAAAAAAACAAGTATAAAAAAGTAGTTATGAAATGTTCCATTCTTCTAAAACATAATGACAACGAATCAACAACAAAACTAAAAAGCAATTTCCGGAAAAGCTAATGACTAAAGACCGGATAAATAGTTAAATACTTATTTTTATTACAGCTATTTACTCTAATTTAGAAAAGGATCAAGTTTTTGTTATTTCAAGAATGCAAAATTTATTTTGACTATTTTTGACTATTTTACATACGCTGATATCAGACTATTGGGCACTATTAGGACAATTTAAAAAAATATGTAATATAAATTGAGCTAAAAATTGGCTCATTTCGCCAATATTGTGATATCAGCTTTATTTTATCAATTTTGACTAAAAATACTATTTTTGTATTTTTTTTAAATATATTAAATGATTTTTTTAGTATTTATTTTAGCATTAGATACATTTTTTCCGTCGTATATGACTACCAAAATTAAAATAAACCAATATTTCCTGCAAACTGTTTAGCTGCGTATATCATTTATTGCAAAATAGCATTATCATCGTTAAAAAAAACATTCATATAATATATGTCAGCAAACACCAGCAAACAAATAAGTTGAGAAATCATAAATTTATATTAAAAAATAAAAAACGTTAATATTTTTTAGTTTGTTTTCTGGTTTTGTAATCAAATATCATGTTTATAAAATCAAAACAAAAATTGTGTTTTATTTTATTAAAATTGTGTATTTTTATTTATTTTAATGACTGTTTTTGTTTTATCGACTATTTTTGTATCTTTTTTTCGACGTCATTTTCTACTTCCACTTATCTGATCCAGCTCAAACTTGGCACAAAGACTGGTTTGCACGGGAAATAGAAAAAATAAATAAAAAAATAGAAAATTAATAAAAAAAAAAAAAAACAAAAATGATCAAAAAAAATTT
>JAAAKO020050151.1:0-11201 GCA_010015015.2 Bolitophila cinerea
GCAAGTCGTGGGACTGTAGCTTAACTCAACTTCTTTTTACATGAACGTTTTTTAAATTTTTTACATCCCAAATGGCTTCGTAGGACTTCTAAATTATTTATAATAAAAGCCATTGAAAAATTATTAGAAATGTTAACCTTAACTTTTTTGGTTTGCTCAAAAAAATATTTAAAAAATTTAATTTCATATTAATATCATATAAAAACCGTACGGTTATCCGTCTGTAGTAACGGTTGCATAAACGGAGAAACCGTAAGATCTCTCCGTCTGACGGCTGACGGAGAAATGACTGAACTTTTTTTCTCCGTCGGTGTTTCTCCGTATGCCCATCACACTACAGTTTACGGTTTAAAAATTCTATATTTTGTTTTTTTTACATATTTTGAAACCCTAATTCATGTATGTGCGTTATATGATATTCAGTCTGTTGTAAGTGACATTAATAGCTAAAATAAATTAAGTGGACTTTATATGGATACCAAGCCAATCAGTTTATAGGTCAATGTGGCTGAAGAGTTACTAAGAAACGGGTTCATTACAGAGTTTAATAAACAAGCCTGTTTTAGTAATTGCACGTGACCTGCTTTCACTCTCACTCTCCAAATAATGATGATATACTCTCAAAGGCGGAACACTCTAACATTTTGCATATAAGCAAGGACCTTCTTTGTAAAGCCAAATAGAAAACAGAAGAGATGCCAAACTGTTTATTAAAAAACATGATCGATTATATTATATTGATTACGTCTCTTACATGAAGACAGGAACGCGCGCAGGTCTCAATTTTGAGCTATTGTGCTATTTCATTCTACTGTATTAGAACATCTATTGTGGCTGCTTTCACAACTTAAATATTCTGTGATTTGCTATTAGGTTCTAGGAATTACGAAACTTGACCACATTCGAAGTGTCCACTAAATAGCTTAGATTACTTCTGGCTGTTTTGCAGTATTGTTGCTTATGTTAAAGAAACTCGATGTGGTAACTTGAGAGAATTGCTGATCACTTCGTAGCCTCTGTTGTGGATGATTAATCTCCTCTGAGCTCTGGAATGGTCAATATTTTAAACTTTAGTTACCGTTCAGTTACGTGGATGTGAATTGTTTAAAGAATCATCAAAACCCTTTTGTGTAACTGTCCTTCACTTTTGCGGCTAGATTAGTATCCTTTGGTTCAAGAAACATTTCTGCAGCTATGGTTTTAACAAACGGAATGAATAACAAGGGCACCACACTACTAAACGGCTGTTAATACCCTTGCTATACGAAAACTATATCTATGTACAAGAAAGGGCTCATTGATTTAAAACAACGCTTTTAGATTACGGTAAATGTATTGATTCAAACCAAGTTTTAATAGCTTTAGACAAATTTTACTTTAGACAAATTAATTTTAAACATATGGTTTTGACAATTGCTTTAAACCAATAGCCGCGAACCGTTCAAATTATGTTCTCAGTTCTCATGAAATATCGAGGATTTTATGTAGAAAAATAAATATGTTTTTGTAAAGAAACCTTTTTGAATATAAGCACTTTGATATTCCTTTTTATTGACATACATAAATTTTCTTATAATAATATCTTTTATACAGAAAAAACTCCTACAAATACCAAAAATATAAAACCTATGCATACCATTTACATAATATACAATATTTTCTATACATCTAAAAATCAAACATTAGCACACAACAAACTTTAGCGCGTCACGTCACGTTTTTTTCCCTCCGACATGCAAGTTCAAGCCCGGATTAAATCGAATCGAGAAAGCAGATGAAAATCTAGATACCATCCATCTATCGATCCGACTTAATCTGTCCGACATCCTAATCAGCTTATTGCGAAAGCTTGCAAAAGCAATAAATGTAAAATTGTGACAACGTGCTCGTGAATACAGATATAGACATATTCACATTCAGCATGCATATAAAAAAAGTATATAGATATAAATGTATAATACTAGATAGTATAGATATAAAAATTATACAGAGGAGAACATGTTAGTAATTGTGTACAAACCGATTAGCGGAGTGTCGAGCAACAGACGTCGCACGATTTTCATTCGCTGCTCGTGCGAGGCGCGGTCCTCGCTGTGGTCACTGAACACCAGGAACTGAACGACCAGAATTGTGATGACCGCAAAAGATGTCAACAGTAAAATGGTCAAACATGCACAGCAGCACTTTTTCCCGGTTTTGCGCTTTGGCAATTTGGAATTTGCGGTAGCCGCCGTTGGGGTGCTCGGCGTTGGGCTGTTGTCGCGCGACGGAAGCGGTGCCTTCTGGTGTGCACTGGTGTCTATCGATTCGGCATTTGAGGATGTCTCGCGGCGGGTGAGCGTGTGACGATTCGCGTGCTCGGTAACATCGGGCAAACCACCAAAGCAGGAAGTCTGAAAAGTGTCAAAGGATTTATTTATAAACTATTGTGTATGCGAATGATTTTTAGTATAGTTTAAAAAAATATGTATACCATTTTTTATTTTATAGAGTGGTCATTTTTGACAATATATATTAGATAAGCTGAGTACGCAAATAGAAAATAATCTAAGAGTTGTTAATCCAACGCATTTATGACTAAACTAACCATTATATTTTTAAAATTGTATATTAGTATATTTCAACACCTACACGGAGAGACTTGAATTACCATGAAATGGTCGTTTTTCAACAAACTCTGCAAAAAGGTTAAACTAACTATCCAAATGGTTACGATAGAAATTCTTATTGTACTGTTCTCCTTACCATTTATGGTGGTTTGTTGAATGACGACAATTTAAATAGTATATGTATCATAATTATCATCAGGTCTTCCAGTGTATGTTCCAGGAAATAATCATTATGTATCTCGATAATGGCATAACATGAATGTTATTATGGGTATAAAACATGGGTCATACACGCTTTGGGCAATGCGCGCTTTGGGACATAAATATTGTGGGTCCTAAAATTTTGGGCATCACAACTTGCACTTAGGTTAAAAGTATAAATTGCTCTATTGTACTAAAAAATGTATTTTTCTTGATTATCCATAAATTGATCTGAATTCCTGTACAACTCTACTATCTTCGTATTGGCAGTAAATCGAGCGTATATGAGGGAATCGGAACGCACCCTTACTTTTGGATTTGAAGTGAAAAAAAATTAAATCACTATCATATGAAGTGGTTTGAAGATTCGTTCTCATATTCTCATCACCATATTTAGAGCAGTTTATGTTGTATGATAGCCTTATCTTGTGTGTGTGAGATGTTGAAGTGTCCTGTGGTAATTCCGCAGACTACACCTAAATCTCGTTATTTAAGATTGAGCGCAGAATCGTCCATTTTGATGACTCTACAATCTGTTTTACAGTACCACTGGATTACCTGGCCAGACACCATCAAGTCCATGATACAGATTTTGCTGAGGGTTAATGATATGCCGAGGGAGAGTTCTGGGCCATTGACAAAACTATCGCCACCGTTTTAACTACTATTTCAATTTTCTCTTATGGGTTCCTATAATGGCCTTGGACCCAAATCAAACTCACGTTGTTAAAGAGTGATAAATTTTGGAGCTAATTTTTAACTAATATATTAGTATTGTTGAGATACTACATACTACTTATATGACGACCATTTAAATACATCATTATATTCTCATATGTATTTCATCATAAAATAAAATCAGGCTTATTTTCCCAAATCGTAGTGAGACATGTTGTTCTCATTACATAGTTAGTCGCTGTTTTTTTCAAATGAGATGCAAAATATTGATTATCACACGATAATAATCCTTCTCAAGACAATGTAAAAAAAGAATAATGAGACAGTTAAAATTTATCATTATAGGTACAATGTTTTGCTTTGCTATCAGACTGTAATGACGGCGATGTCAGATGCTTATTTATCATTTATGTTTATTTATCTACGTTCTGGCTTATGAAAAATGATTAAAATTATTTTTATAGGATAGCTATCGATAAATAAATAGAAATGCCCACCTCAACTGGAAGTTTTTTTACAGGATGGCTTAAACATTTCCTTTTAATATACTCCTTTATGCATCCCCAAATGACCTGCTAAGTCTATCAAAATATTTTTACTAAAAAGACATAGAAAAATAAATATTAATGCCCACCTCGACTTTTTTTTGTTTGATCTGAAAGTTTTTATACAGGATGCCTAAAACTTCTTTTTTTAAATACTTACCATGTATCCCCAAATGACGACTACGAAATTACTTTTACTGGATAGCCATCAAAAAAAATGCTAACTTCAGTTTTTTTTTCTGTTTCTATAGATTTTTTTTTACAGGATGGCAAAATACAATTTCATCGCCATGCGCTGTCAACAAACACATATTCTCAATAATACTAATAATGACATGTCAGAATTTCACGACATATCATTACTTAAGGGAGTCTCATTATTGACGTCATTTGTCTCTTTTTTCATAAGTCTCATTACCAGAGTTATTACACGGTCATAAATTCATGACATTAAAGTGGCACAAGAATTATTCCAATAAGGCTCTCATTTAAAATAAGATAAATATTGTTGTCGTAATAATTATTATTAGACGGATGAGACAATAATAAAAGGATTGTGACTTTATTCTGACGTCACGTTCTCATTTTAATGAGCGATTTAATGTCCGTCTAATAGGGCCTTCACTCCATTTTTACGGAAGTAAGTTGGCTTCTGTTGTTGGTGCAGCAATGTTTATTATTGTTAGCTATCAGATAATATTGTCTGGTGGGGCGTGGATCGAAATATTTTGGGTGCATATGTCTTTTTTTGGAGTCTTATTGCCACCGTCTTACCCTAATGCTGATTTCGCCAAGTATATCTGATTGGATTGTCGTTTCCATATACTTTGTGGACCACGTCTGCCAAAGAGACGCACTTTGCAACCCTTATACCGGAAAAATGGAACGTATAAAAAAAAGTATTTTTTTAAGCACGCTTTGGAACTGGAACTGAAGTGATTTTTAAATGATCAACACCTAATAGGTGAAAAAACCTATCCAATGATCCCAATGCGTGCTTAAAAGTCACATTCATTTAAATGAGTTCCTACCGAAAACCCAAAAGCGATTTTCGACAACATTTTAATTGTATGTTGAGCCTGTTGTTGGACTCTCTCCGTATTGAATTGCTGAGGCTATTTTAAGAGCTTCAAAATTCTTTTTCTCTGATACGGTATGTCGAAATCCGCGTAGGACTCGTAAGCCATTCCGCTTCTTGTTTCTCTTCTAAAAATATTGTTTTATCCGTGCAAAATAAAACAAAGCGATTAAAATAAAAAAATAAAATCCATTTTGAATATTACATATTTTTTTATATTTAAAAAAATATATTAGATCACATGCAAACGAGTCTACGAGAAAAGTAGAAGTGGGTTAAAAGGTGTCAAAAGTATATCGACGGTCATATCGAACAAGTGAAGTTAAAAGAAATATTTTGAAAAGTCATTTGTATTGCTTTTTAAAATTTATTTTAATATTTAAAGCGAATACATAAAAGTTATTATTTTTGCTTTATACGTCTGATCGTTATGGCGGTCGTGCAGAGGAGGGAAGAGCGAAGAAATATTTCAGTGATTTGACTTTTTAAGTGTGTGTGTCTCACAATTGGTTTATTATTGTTAGTGTTGTCAGATGCACCAAGTGTACATTTTAATATTGTTTGAACGTACTAGATTCTAGATCAAACAAATATAGTATTATAAACTTATCTCATAGAATACGTCATTTCACTTTTTATTTAAATTGACATTCTTCCTTTTATATTGCAACTTCATAAAAATTAAATAAACAAATATCTAAATTATATATTGTAGAAATTGCATTTACCAAGAAAACTAAGTTGAAAAGTTTCTAGACGAGATTTCATATTATTTTGCGTATATTTACAAACACAATGTTTTCCCAAGAATTTCCACCGACATTCTCTCAAGTCAAAGTATGTATATCATATATTTTCTACGTGTACCGAGTATATTTTAATATACACAAGAATGCGTATGCAGCGCCTGCATCCATTGAATCAGGCTGCAAACTGCACTGCAGTGGATTATTTGAAAACTCGACTAAGCCACCTGCAGGCTGTGCCAACTTTATATTGTATGATCGTAGGCATCGCTTGAAAACTTCTAAATTCACCGGCAATGCGTGCATATATTTACATAATTACATAAAGTATTAGCCAAGAGAAAGGGGGATACATTGCAGTTAACTTTTAAATGTTTACAGGGCGGTGTTAGTGTTGTCGAGGCGGTGACCTAGTTTTATCTTAATTTTGTCACAATACATCGGCGAGAAAGTCATGCAATAAAGCATATTATTATAATTTTTTCAGAGAAGGCCAACATTAGTACTGGTTCTGGTTCTGGTGCCAATAGTTATGGCTAAATAATCGTAATAACAGATATGAGAATCGTATATTTAGCACGAAAGCACCGCATAGAAATGACGGTGGGTCGAACCCTGAATATTGAAGCTAAATTAGTATGAGAAATACTAAAAAACGGTTAAACCTATTAATCGTTTTGCAATCAATAGATGGAAGATTATGTTTTATATACAATTATAAAAGTGACAGATGGAAAATCTAAAGGACTATATAATTATATTGTGTTATACAAGGTGGGTCAAAAGTAGTAATCCGATGTTGTTTGGCTCTCTTTTTGTCTAAATGATAAATATGATAAACGATAGATTCTCGCACTCGTGTCAAATGTTGTCCTTGAGGGCTTCCAGGGTCTCGGGTTTGTTCACGTATACACGAACTTCAAAAAACCATACAAAAAAGTCTGGAACGGTTATATCGGTCGATTCTTGCTGACCAGTGCAAATCGCCAAAACAGAGATGAGGCGACCCGGAAACGCCGCCTTCAGGATATCGGTTGTGGCTCGCGCAGTGTGTGGCGTTGCTCCGTCCTGTTGTCCTCCAGTCCTAATTCGTCCAAATGCGGCAGAAAAAACTCGGTTAACATGGCCCACTCGTGGATTCTCGGTGCCCCAGAAGCGATAGCGTAAGTAAATGAGCCTCATCGCTCATTATGATTTTGGTCGAAAAATTGTCCTCGAGATTGAGGATGGCTTGGGCGTAGGTTACACGCGTTTAGCGCTCGACAGGCAGCAGCTGATGCACGGACTGGACTTTGTACGGGAACATGCGCAGAAAGAAAGGAATATTTATATATATATTAATTTAGGAATGCTGATCAGGACATAGCTACATATGTGGATTCAGATTACTGGTATACCACAAAACAAAACTATACTTGGATTTTTCAAAGAGGCCTCAGACCTAAACATGAAAACAAAAAATCTGAACCATTCCAACTTTTGCACAGCATAATCTGGACTGGATTGTTAGTAGATCCGCGAAATCAGTTTGGTCTTAATACTAAATTTGTTTTTTTTAATTTCCCGCACATAATAAGGCTGCATGATCTCACCCAATAAAGCACTATATATATACGAGTATTCGCATATACGATTGTTCAATTTAATGCTTCTGTTTTAATAATAATATCAATATACAAACTTTGTTCGTTTTACTCTGTGTGTGTGTGTAAACAACGCTTAAAGCTAAAGTACTGTTAATACGTTTGCTATTTAAAATTCGCTTAAACATTTCCGCAGGAAGAAAACGCAAACTTTTGTAATTTCATATCTTTAGCCTCCTTGCATTTAGACGAAATGATTCAAAACTTTCGAGTAAACGAAGTTTTATTATGTTGCCGCCCGCTCGCGCTCGCAACTGTGTGGAGTATTGCTCATTTGAAATTGTGTGCCCACCGCCCGACCGACGCACCAAGCCGTTGCCGTATCGCACCGCAGCGATTATTTTCTCTGCTTTTTCAGAGAAAGAGAAGGATGGTTTTTTGTTTGCTCTAGCGTATTTAATTAAAATTATTTTATTAATACGCGTTTTGTAATAGACCTATTCGAAGTTTCGAAATTCGCGCACCGTGTGCATGACATACCGTTCGTTCAGCATTCATATTCACCCCCACAATATCACTCATGGAAATATATATATTATATAAATATAGATAAATTATATCAAGTCGTACTGTAGACATAAAAACAGTCGCCATTCTCTACGATATGCAAATGCAGATTTAGCTCGAGCGCGCACACCTTTAAATGTGCCCATTCATCTTTGGCATGTAAGTCACATAAATTCCATTTATTCGCAAGCACCATTTGTGCACACAAATCTTTGACTTATATATATATATATATATAAGTAAATGTGGGAATAGTAAATGTGATGGACGATTTCACGATTGTGAACGTTCTTACAATAAATCATACAGCATTAAACTCGCACATTTGCAAAAATATTTGACTGATGCTTTCTTTTGCTCCCCATCCTCACCACACCACACACTGAATTATGATAAATGTTTTGTTGGTTTTTGGCTTCGAAATGATGTGATTTCAAAAATATGTATCATCTTTGAGATTGCCTCTAAAAGTATATATACTAAAGTTTTGAGCAATTTGTTTTTATTATACGCACAAACGCAATTCCCAAACGCAAACTTGGTTGAGATAAGAGGTGTCAGCCGGTGTAAGACGTCTGAAGCCGACTTTTCAGTTAGCAGGCGGCTAGTTTTATATAAATAATAATAATAATAAAAATAGGTTTTGTTGTTGTTGTTGTTTTTTTTGTTTGGGTCATTTATTTGGGCACACTTTATAGTTACTTTTTAAAGCAATAATATTTGAAGCGAAAGCGACAAAATCATAACGAAGCCGTCAATTCTCAAATGTTACTTTTACCAAATCTCAATTTTTTAATGTCAAATAAAGTCATAGTAAATTTTTAAGACGAAACTCATATGATGATGATGATTGGAGGGGGGAACCATCTCGAAGAGACAGGTCCAGCACGTAGTCCACTGAGTGGGCCCATTGCAAATTGATTGTTTGATAGGCTATTAGGAAATGTAGCTTTATTCTGTAACTCCTAGTGGGACATAGAGCCATACAGCCAAAACGAAAAACCCTGGCTTCTTATAGAAAGAGAAAAGTTCGGATTGGCTGAGATTGAACTTGAAACCTTCCGATCACAAGCAAACGCATTGTTTTTATCGTCGGTATATAGCATCAGGTTCTGGTACATAATTTTATATTTAAATTTAACTATATGTTCATTTTTATGTAGCTCGAATATATTTTTTTATTTGCAAACACCTATTAATTCAAAGTTCAGCGAGACATGGCTAAATCTTTTATTAAATCTATAAATCAAAAGTAGTCGAGATACCAGTTTTTATAGAATGTAGAACAGATTGTAACAGAAAACTTAGATGAGGAGTGGCAGTTTATATTAGTATAAAGCTTAAAGCTTAAATTGTTTGCTTATCCAACTCTTTTATCCCCAAATATGAAGACGTTGTTATTATGGTTAAATTTAATGGTAACGGTTTGAAAAATGTACTACGAGCACAAACTACACGATTTATGTTTTTTCATCATCACTTTATACTATTTTTTTAATACAGGTTCTTCGCTTATAGATCTAGCATTTGTAAAAAATCTTGACAACATGATATCGTTTAGTCAACTCAGTACAAGTATTTACAAATATGACACTTTAGTATCACGTTATGTGAAACTAGGTATTAATGCATTAATTACGAGTTACCTCCTTTTTTCTAATAAAACTTTAAATTCGTATACCTGATGTCTTTAATTGCTATCACTTCATCACAAACTGCATCCACAGTTATATTCCATAGATCTCCAACCATTCTGCTGAGTTTTCATTCAATCCTGAATTCTTTCATATCTTATTTAAACCATAATGCCATTTAAATCGTATTTTACTGGTCTAGAAAATTTACCAATAAAGAATATCCTTCCCCTAATAGCTTCTTAATATACCTTATATTATATTACATTTTAAATAAACGTCTTCTATATTTACGAGGCAGTGCTATCCCTCTGCATAAAAATTCATTCGTCACTTATTTGGTATTTGTTCGTCATATGTAAATCTTATTTCTAACTATCTTTCTAACCCTAGACACTGCGTTTTCAATTCTTTTTTTTCTGGTGTTCCGCAAGGTTCCGTTCATGGCCCTAATATTCTTACTGTTCTCTTTTTAATGTTGATAAATGATTTACAACTAATTCTTTAAAACCAGGACCAAGTATCATATCTTTGCTAACGACCACTTTTAATTTTCGTTCTATCCTGACCTTCTTCAATGAATGCAGTAACCCTTTAGTAAATGTGTAATCAATTGATTCTAAACTGAAACAAAACTTTATGTGTTCTTTTCTTTCCGCCACGTGTTAATGTTCCTAACCAATCTCTTCTCCATAATATACTTGATGGTGACGTCGTCCCCTTTTCTAGTCATGTTAAAAAATTTCTTCTAATCATGACAAACTAAGTTGGACCGATATTGCATCTGCAATAATATTTAAAAGGTATGCTGGTTATCGTAGGCTATGGGCTCATGGACATATAATACCAACAAACACATTAATTATTTTGGTAAATAGTCAATTCCGCCATAATTGTTATTGTTTATTCAATACAAAACGATTAATCTTTCATTTTTGAAAGTTAAAGTAAATGATATTGCTTCAATTAAATCTTTTAATAAAGAATGCTTTTAGTTTCTTCATTCATTGATGTAACGTCGCTGGGCCATTTTTACCAAATGTTTGATTTGAGAGAAATCATATTTTCTGGACTAATTATAAATTAATGTAGACAATCTTATATTTGAGTGGCATGGACATTCACATATGAAGTGTTTTACAGTCTCATCTTCCATCTCACACGCTCTGCTCTTCTTGTATCTAAAAATAGCTCCGACACAGGATTTCGAAATAGAAAATATATATTACCTTAAAAAAATCATTAAACTCTTCTTCTTTTCCAAATTAAAAATATAAACAATGACAAATTGCAATTGGAAAATAAGATTTCAATAACTTAGTTGATGATTTTGCTGAAATTAAGGCCAGAAGAGTGATTGGAATCCTAACAAAGCATCAGCGTCCTACAACTCATGGGTCGTGTAGAAAATTCCGAAGGGGGGTTTCAAATGAAACTGATGAACTGGGCGCCATAATAGCTAGAACCGTCCCTGGTAACGTGAGCATTACTAAATATTTTATGTTTTTATTTTTCACCATGCCGTTTATTTTAATGATGATAATGGTTGATGTACAAATT
>JAAAKO020050162.1:0-11199 GCA_010015015.2 Bolitophila cinerea
GACGGACGGACGGACGGACAACGCGGGATTATAAGTCTTCTCATATTAGCTACGCTGGTATAGAAGCCTAAAAGTAAATATTACAATTCTAGTATACTCAAACAATGCACACAAATACATATGCTGTGTTGTTGTTGTAATATGTAATCCCTAACGTTGTTTGTGTGTGTGTGTGTGTGTGTTTGGTTAATAACATACAAACTTAAAACCCCACTATAACTCGCATTTGGGGAAATGCGCCGAAAATTGCCCAACTAAATGTTGTTAAAAGGACCTCACACTATCATTCCTAAAAAATCGAAAAATAATCGGAAGAAACCCTATCTTTCAAAGTATTGCCCCTATTAGAATCCTGCTCTAAATAGGTGTCTGGCCGCAAACGCTAACACAGATATGACACAAGTGCCATCACTTTATGAATTGTGAGCCAACTCTATGACGAAGCAATGTCACTGTCGCCTACTCGCCATCTCTTTATGAATTATTCGGTAATGTCAGCCAAAGCCTTTTCTACTTAAAATAATGGTTAAACATGTTGTATATTGATTGACTTTTTGTTTTTTAGTAAAAACGGCGCGAGGCTCCAAAAGAAAATTTCGTGCCCAAATAGAATTGAATTTACCAGAGAATGGAAAGAAAGTAGTGGATTGCTTGTTTTTTGATTGTTTTTTGCAAAGCAAAAAAAAACAGAATATCATTTAACTTTTAAAAAATTAAACAAATATATATTATTTGTTATTTTTACAGATTTAGTGCAGAAAAGTATTTGTCTGACATTACGCCGCTCATTCATAAAAATATGGCGACAGGGACATTGCTTTGTCATATAGTTGGCTCACAATTCATCATATGAAAATTGCAATTGGCGCCTAATGCTTGGGATTTAATATGTTTGGCGAAGATGTCTTGGCTCAAAATTCTGCTCGTCCTCTAAATACGATTCTGTGTAATTTTAAGGGTTTTGGGAGATATCGGCAATTGATCTGGCTGACATTCGCTGCCACAGTCACCAATACCGATTACTTCTACGGATGTACGCCCAGATAGCAGCATCAGTCGTTCCTCAAGCTCCGTCTGCCGCTTGTTAAGGGCGATCCAACACAAGATCTAGAAATGTGCTCCTTGGATTGATGTATTTGCAAAAAAAACAAAAGAATCATCAACATCACAACAAGCAGAAATTTCAAACATAATTTGACATTTGACATAAATTTAAATTAAGACGTTCGTCCCAATCGAGATATTCCTTAAATTTTTTGACGTTGGTTGTAATCAACCCCAATATCGTAAATGTAAAAATTGGAAAAATAAACAATTTTGGCGTCAAAGCAATAAGTATAGGTGGTTTTATAAATACTTATTACAGTTATAAAGACATCTAAAAATATATTAATATTTAACCCCCCCTCCCTTGTGCCTAAGATTCTTATTATTATCTAAAGCAGAAATAATTTAAAGAATTGTCGCGCAATTTGTTTTTTTTTGTTGTTTTTTTTTTGGTTTCTCTATTTCACTGACTAACTGACTATTTTTATTTATCTTGCCAGACGCAGGAAAAGCATGTCCAATCAATCGCATTTACTTATCATTTATATTATATAATTCAATAATTTTCAATAATTTTCAACACCACAAATAATTAGTACAATACCTGCTAAAACAAATAAAAGTTAATAGTATTTAAGAATTTAATAATATTCTTTTAGGGTGCTTTCGCCCCTAAATTATTATCAAAATCCTTGTTTCTTTAGTCCATATTTAGAGATATTTATAGTACATATTAATTACAAAAGTTACTTGAATAGTATAAAATTTTAATTATCAGTTATTTTCCTAATACCTAATTATTGACTTTGTTAAAACAAAATCGTTAATTTTTAATAAATAAAATTTTTGATTTTCTTAGCTAAAAATCAATTATTTTTGTAAAACAAAATTATTTCTTAATACACATTAGTGTTATAGACTTAATACAAAATAAGTTTAAAACACAATTTTCTTTTATAAAAATTGGTTTTATTCACCTTAATTTTTACTCTAAATTCAAGAAATATTTCAATTTTAGGAAACACATGAAATATATATTTTTTAAAATGAACAACAGTAGCCAAATTCATCCAAAAATGTATATATTGATTCGCAGTTAAATGATGCACTTACGGTTAAATTATACACACGGTAATTTAAAATAATCACCTCACCGTATTGAATGGCGCTTGGTTAAGCCGTTTCAGCTATGGAAAGCAAACGAGACAATACAAATAAATATGCAACACATGCATATTCTAAATAATGCCGCCCATAGACCCCGTTGCAATTCATACAAACGAAATCACAACATGAGACATTCGATTTTTAGAATTCATAAATAGCGAATTTCATCCAGCAAGATTTTCCCTCGTCGAATTTAACACAATTTTTTGGTATTTTACCAGCTAACACTGACACATTTTTTAATTGCATTTCATACAAAGGACCTACAGACAGCGGGGCCAGCTGCGCCGGGGTAAAATTCCCATCACTTTGTAAATATATCAATTTTTACATAAGTTCCTTCGAAAAAAAAATATTAGAAAAAAAAGATGCATGCAATGTACTTTTATTAGTATGTATTGGTAGTAATTAGTATGTAAGTGGCCTTTAATTTGATTTTATTATTAGGACAAAAATTGGAAAAAGACAAAAAACAAATGCTACTTTACTAAAAATCTAAAACAACCACAACATTTCAATATTCAAAACAATAACATATTTTGTGATATAAGAATGCATATGCTAAAGTCTCGCCATGGCCAAAATTATACAAAAATCTCTTTTTTTGGCGACCACCTTTTTTAATGACTTCCAATTTTACAAACAAAATAAACATATGTGCAATAAAAAATAGTGTTTATATAAATCGTGAATTTTAATTCATTGTGCTTTTTTGTTACAACGAATACGCCATGAATAAATTACCATGACTACATTATTGTTCCCAAAAAAACAAATATATTACCATGAATGTAGAAGAGGTTACCCTAATTACGAAATGTTTTTTTTTTCCTCGAAAAATCACCCTTGATGTTGGGGGGAGGGTGGTTTAAAAAAAAATTAAAAAAAATACGGATTTTAGATAACAGGTGTGTATCCATTCTCATCACTGCCCGAAATAAAGATGACGTAAGCGCTACATCTTATAAAAATATATATACCATCACAAAATTTCATACTTCCAGGGTTATTGATGATGTATAGTGCAATTATACTATACATAACCAGAAGTGGTGCCATATAGATACTTTTTGTATTTGCAGTGTCACCGCTACCAATCGCTCTCTGGGGACCTAACTGACCAAATTTAAAACAACCACTTTTGATTAAATCTATCTTACGTCTCATTTCGGTAATCTTTTTGATCACACCTGAAATTTAATTTAAAGTTTTTGTTTAATTATTTTTCTTTTAAATGAAGAAGTTTCATACAAATTTAAAAATTAAATATATCGAATATAGAAGAACTATCCATATTTTACTATAAGTTCATCGTGTTTCGATTTTCTAGTAAGTCATGATCTTTCCTCCAATGGATGACGTAGACTTAAGGCACGAATACACACATTAATGATCCTCTAATATCGCAACTCTGCCCACAGCCAGTGCGTTTCAAACGAGATTGGCTCTTAACCAAATTGTGAGGAGGCAAGCATGCAAGAATGCCTACCTGGGCTCCCACCCCCGCAATACCAATATTTTTATAAAGGCAATGGTAATTCCTGCGGTCAAGACTATACTCAACCTGTAGGTATACGGATTTATTCCGAGCGTTTGACTTTAAGTAGTCGGTCGTATCAGTGGTACCGGGGGTACAAAACCTAAAAGACTAAGCTATGGTTCAACTTTTATTTTATTCGGGTCGCTAATCCCCAACAGATTAAAAGGGAAATAATGCCTGAAAAGTATAACCCGTCAAACATTTTCATCTTCCGCAAACGTTCCGTGACGGTCCGTGACGGTCCGCGACCGTAAGTACGATTCGTACATTTACGTACATTTTCACGTTCATTTGATGTTCTATGGTAGTTTCAAAAAGCATTCCCGGGAGACCATGACCGTACATGACCGTTTATTTTTAGGACCGTTCGCTGGTGACTAAAAATGCACGTAATACATTGTAGAACAAAAATGTACATACTTAAATGCATGTAAATGCCTTCGCAGGCGACCATTAAAGTATGAAAAACAGTAGATTTGTTTTTTTTTATATGGCGAAGATAAATAAAAGTAATTATAATAGTTATATTGTTACTGATAAGGACTTAGCATTGAGCGGCAAGCAATGGCATAGCACTTGTCCAGAGCACACACACACACTCATGTGTCATGTTCACGTTTTGAGTGTGGATGACACGGCTATTTCTTACAAAGTGAAGTGACGTTTAGATCAGTGTTGCTATTAAAATATGATAGTAATTTGGTCTATTCAGCATGTAAATGAATGTCCCAGGCGAACGTTTTTAATTTTAAAAATGGTCCCAAATGAATGTATTACATGTGCGTTCCTGGCGAACAATTATTTATGTACGCTAAATAGGCGCGCGTCCGACCGGACCAAAAACGGTCCGCGGTCTTCAAATGTTTGACGGAGCTTGAAAATTTCACCCGGCTTGCGGCCGGAATGACTGTGTGATGACGCCTTCTTCGCAAAAATTGTCAGCACCTTCTTTACACCTTCTAATGCTCCTTCTAGCATCAACCACCTTCCAGCCGTTTAGACGGAAGGCGCAATCGTGTTGTCTTATGCTACGTCGTCTGCACGCCTTCTTGTCGTCAAGCTGTCTATTTTGTATGTGCGTTTACGCGGAAGGCGGAAGGCGGATGACAAGACGACGTGACGAAGGTACGATCGACAAATGTCACTTTCAGCTGTTGTCTTCTTTACGTTTTGCAAGAGCTAATCTAAATATGGGTATTTTATTCAAACCTAAAACCACCGAAACTCCCACTAGAAAAAAAATGTAACACTGTTATTTTAAGGTGCACATTCTTTATTTTAAGAGCACAATAATTTTTAGGAGCACATATTATTTTAGAGAGCGTTTTTTAAGCCAAAAAAAAAACAAAACAAAAAATAAGTTTTAAAAACACCTTGGGCATGGGCCAAGTATAGCTCGTTTTCGTAGTTGTAACGACAACTTTTTGACTGCTCAAACGTATTATTGTTGCTATGGTTACACTTTGGTAGCACGTATAAATTACTTTCGACAGTTCTATTGAAAACGACAAAAACGATTGATCTACGTGATTCTGACCCTGTATACAGTATACTGAATCTATGTTATACACATAATATCAAATTATTTTAACCACTGATCCATCAGCCCGTTAAAATATTGTAAATAAATAAAACACATTCATCCAAATAAGTATACGTATATATAGTTATGTTGGTATATATAATAAAACATATGTTTCTTCAAATACATTTTTTTACTAAAGGTCAATGTCATCGGAAGAAATTATTAAAATTTGAAATTATTACCAAGTTTATAACGTATGCGAGTATAATATATAGTTCGTGTATGGTTGTGTATTTCTTTTGTGACATGCAATAAATATTCTGTATGATATATATATATTGCGATTTTTTGAGGCACCCATGGTTTTGGGTTCAGCGTTCGTATTTAATGATTTTTGCAACGATTTTATGTAATATACTCGTATGTAGTATAATATAAGCATACATGGGATCAATTATTCAAATAAAAAAAAAACTAATTCGAATATTGGAATATGTATGTATTTTATATATTCTTGAAGTTCTAGGTGAAATTAAAAAAATATATATTTAAATAAGGTTAAAATTTGCGTTTATAGGTGTTGTTGAGGTATATTTTTGAACCATTGATATTTATGTATAATTATCAGGACAACCAAAAATATGTAAATGCGTGTTTTTTTTGTGACATCTTATTAAAATAAAAACTATATACACATTTTTTTAGTTAAACTGGTTCTTTTAAGCTATACCTTTATTTTTATTAGTATTTTTTTACCATAAAAACATTTTAAGGGGAAGAGTGGTTTAATGTTATAAAAACTGACCCAAACAAGTAAATTCGTAGCATAAAAAGAAAAAAACTATCAAACACTAAAATATGTTTTTGCAATTGGATTAAAAGATGGGTTTTTAATATGTATATAATTTGTTGTCTTTGAATCTGCCTCTCCTTAAACACATTTATCCCCACAAAAATCATTTAAAAAGAAACGATAACTTTAAAACACCTCCTTTACTGTAATAAAGTTTTATTGCGTGATTTTTTCATAATAATTGCCACTTGCGGTAAAATTGTAAAAAAAAACATTTTCAAAATGACATACTACAAAAAATATTAAACGCTATCTTTGCGATACATATTGTGTAATTTAAATGCATATTTTATTTAAGCACTTAAAACATTTTTTTGGATGCCCTGATAATTATACATAGGTATATTATTTATTTTGAATATAATCGTTTTAGCGTAAACTCAAAAAGAAAAACTTTATATTGCAATGGTTGAATCACAATAATATAATATGCACTTTTCTTTCATAAATATCTAATAACTTATTGTGTTCCATAAAAATCTAACTTTTCTATGACAATTCTTCAAAAAACAATACCGAAAACTTCAATTCCCCAAAAACAATAATTTAAACACAAAAAACAACAACAACAAAACTTTAACGCCGCCTCCCAAAAAGGGATGCTGTGGAGGTTGCCCTTATTTCACCGTCGAAAGCTTTACTTTTATCCCAGTAGAAAGTACAGTAAATCTCGTTTCAAAACGCCGTAAGTCGCCGTAAGTTTCAATATCATTACCAGTTTGAATTTTACTTTCGTTGTATACATTTTCAACTGGCGTCGTCACTTCAAGCAGAGGTGTGGCCACATTGTTTGTATTTCTATAACCACAATTATTGTTTGGTAATTTTTGTTATAGAAATACAAACAATTTTAAATTAAACGTATTCTAATCGTTTGGTCATGGCAAGATCCTGGCCAATTATAGACCACGCTGCAAATACGTAAATTTGCATCGGCAATAATCTGGAAGTTAAGCGAAAACCATACTTTGAAAAAATACAACCTTCGATTTCGATAAGTTTCAGCTTGTTCACCAGACAGTCGGTTCAAGATTCCACAAACAGACGCAATAGTTACCCCAGCAAAATAGCAGTAATTTTAAATTCAATCGACCCGAGTACGTAGAATTTTAATGCGTTAATCGTGATGCAATTTATTCGATTTTTCAAGCCCGAAGAGATAAACTAAATCATTATTATCATCCAATTTATCAGATAAGACTGAAGGACTTAAGTTTCTGGCGATTTTTAAAGGGATTTTTTAAAAAAAAAAACAACAATATACACAAATTTAGTTTTATTGGTGCATCAAAAATTCATCAAAAATAACTGAAATGTTAAGTTTCCTAAATTTAAAGTAGATGGAAAAAATCTATCAGACGAAATAGGCTAAGTATAATATTATCATCATTAAATAATTGTCTTCGAAAAAAATCTGCAAAGATGTTACAAAAGTATTAAAATGAAACAAATAATTGCAAGTCATAATTGAAATAGCTACAAACATTGGCATAGGTTAAAACATTTACACATATAAAAATATATAGCTTGCAACAAAGGCATAGGTAATTGAAATTATTTAAAATGCTAATTCAAGATGATTTAAATAAGCTTGAGCCTAATTTCAATAATAAGCTATTGTTAATTAATACCTCAAAAACAAACTACATTATTTTTGGAATCTAAATGATACCAGACTTAAAATTAGTATATAAAAACGATATCATCAATAAAATTAATATCTGGGATTAATATTAAACACGTCTCGCACTTGGACCGATCATATCAATAAAAAATAGACCAATAATTGGTGCAATGAGAAGGATAAATCACACACTTAATCACACAATTAATATAATGAATTGTAGAAATTTATAGCAGCACCAAAAGAGGCAAATAAAACACTGTATATTCAGGATTAAACAAGTCTTCGTAGTTGTAACGACAACTTTACCTATCAACAATAATATGGTCGAATTGACCAATATATAAACTAAACGAATTACAACGTTTACAAAACAAAGCTATAAAAGCTAAAACCAGAAAACCACACGACATTCCTACAAATACACTATTCGATACAACATTCCTAAAATTATGAGATTCAATAAAAATAAACAAAATTCTGCTAATCTATAAAATATTACACAATATATGCAGACAGAATTTACAAATACAAACAAACCTTGAATTTCACGGTTATAATACAAGACAACAACAACTTGTACATATAAATTCATCAAGATCAACTAACCATTCCAAATCTGTTCTAAACGACTCAAGCAATTACAAGACAATGAAAGTCCACATTATCTGACAAAGATCTTTAGAAAAATAAACTTCTTGAAAGAAAAAATCTGAATTATTTATAAATTATTTGGCGCATTGATATGTTTTTTGCTATTCCTTTTAGGAAAAACTGTTTTTCAATATTTAATAATATTTTGATTATTATTTATACTTTTTGCTTGTATAATATTTACCGAGTGTATAAATCTATTTAAATTAAAAATAAATAAAATAGAATTGTATATTTTTTCGGATACAATCTTTATGAAATCTTACACTCATGTAGATATGTACCTAAAACTATAAATTCAATAGAGTTTTCTCAAAAATATCTCTTTTTGAGAGAAAATTGCACGATTGATAGGTTGATAATTGTGGTTGAATTATACCGGTGTCTCTCGATTAGCCGAAATCCGATTGGACGAATAACGATTGGCCGAATGATACTATTGGCCGAACAACGATTGGCCGAATAATACAATTGGCCAAATTTCAATTGGCCGAATTTCAATTGGCCGAATCGGTTTTTTATGGTTTTACCTTTAAATTCAGACAAATTTAATTCGGCTAATTGTATCATTTGGCCAATCGTGATTCGGCCAATCATATTATTCGGCCAATCGTATTATTCGGACAATCGAGATTCGGTCAATCGTAATTTGGCCAATCGTAATTCGGCCAATCGTATCATTCGGCCAATCGTGATTTGGCCAATCGAAATTTGGCCAATCGTAGTACAGTCGAATTATACAATTGGATCCTAAGGGGTATTTTTGATTGGTTTTGGTATTACTGATGGTTGCATATTGTTTAGTCGCTTGCGTTTCCTAGCTTTCTTCAGTCGATTCCTTTTCCTTGCCATTGGGTATCCGGTATGGGAGTGTCCTTGAAAGTGTATATATAGACTATAATCTTAGAATTTATTTAAATTCGAAAGAATATTTCAGAATTATAACGACTGATTCATTTTAATTTTAAAACCGATTAAATTTTTAACAATTATTATTAATCCAATTTCGTCAAAAACCATTTCACCTTTTTTAATTGCTTACTAAATACAATGAAAAACAAATTATTATAAAAACATATCTAAAATGAAATAAAAATAAATAAATATAAAATCTTTTCTTCGCATTATAATAAATATTTATAAAATGTATATTATTTATAAGTATATTGATTTGTTCCACCAGAAAAACACACATCAAATTCCGTCTCCGTTTTAAATGCCATTGTAAATGCGAAACGTTTATTGCATGTGTGTTTGTGTGAACACATGAAAATGTACCGAATGTACAGAATACTAAGATGTAACTTTACTTTAAGCTTTAAAGCTTTCTGCTGTTCTCGAAAGCGAGCAAACGCTAGCATTGTGTTCTTCGAGATGCGTGTGTACGTGCTCAAACACTTGTGCGCTCGATTTATTCAAAATGTCAGGTATAATATATACAGTATATATATATACATCACATACATTTAGCTTAATATTCGCTAGAGACTATAGCTTCAAAGTATTTACATAAATATGTATGTATGACAGAACTAGCTAGTTACTAGCTTGAAGTACGTTGTGCGCAATGCATTTTAAGTTTTTATATATATAATATATATATATAATAACATGCATATCTTTAATAACGAGTTTATATATAAATTCATAATATAGACAATGCATATAAATTTAATAACAAACAAAAGTATGTAGAAGAACAATGAACTTTTTGTATAGTTTAAAATACGTAAACGCATAATTTAGTACGAGTACAACGACTTAAATTTAAGTTATCTAGCATTTTCTGTATTTATGATTTATTTTTATATTATGCATAACGTAAATAAAATAAAGAACTAAATATTTGTTTTGGATTTACTATGACATTTATTTCTACGGGAAAGAAAAGCTTGACTACAGGAGCTTAATTAAACTTTAGCGGGCTAAGCCAAAATAACTCATATTTCGATGTTTTTTTTGGAATAACCTCCTTGCATGAGTTGAGGAGTTTAAAGATATATTTTTTATTTTTAATGATTTTTTGGATAGGAGAGTGTTTAAGAGAAAAAAACCAAAGACAGCAAGAGAGAAAACCAAAGTATTTTTTATCAAGCTTCTCAAGCTTTTCCTTCTTGCTCTGGTAAAAAATAAAAATAATGCTTTTAAAAAGGTTGTAATTAATTTAAAAAATGCGTGCTATTAGAATTATATTTACGAAAAAATGGTTAGCTTGTTTTTTAGTTGTTTGTATGTTTTTTTTGCTAAGCTTTTCTATACAGTTTACTGTAATTACCCTGTTACACACACTTCCCATCAAAATCATTCAAAAAATATTGTAACTATATTAAACACTCCTTCTGTAGGGAAAAGGCTTGTAGGTTGCCCAGCTAAGATCAAAAAATCTATGGGATGGCAATCTGCAAACCTAAATTTAAAAATATCGATTTCAGATAATTTTGAAATAAGCTGTACATTTTGAATATTTTAGGAATTCAAAAGATTTCAAAGTTAGGACTGTAATTCTTAAAATTCTATAAATACCCGATAGCTTTTTATAATAGAAGTGGACATCTTGCAAACAGTGGCAGCCTGCAAGCCTTGCTGCCAACAATTAGGAAAAGAGAACGTTTTTCCAGTTGGTCTCTGGTAACTGCCATTTCCATAAAAATGAAATGCTGTTTAGACTCTAAAGCTACAGTCCCACGAATTACGGCATCTCGCAATTTTGGGTTGCTCAGGATTGCGTATTGATTGCCTACATTTGACTTGACGATTTTTCTTTGCACACGGCTTGCGTAATCGAGCAA
>JAAAKO020050173.1:0-26075 GCA_010015015.2 Bolitophila cinerea
CGTCTATCACTTTAGCGCTTATGTCTTATGAAATATTGTTGTTGGCGACACTGTCTTGGCTCATATGTCTGCTCGTCGTAAAATGTTAAATCATTCACAATAGGTATATTTGGCTGCGTACTGGAGGTTTAAATATTTGTTTTAATTAAAAATAAGATAAAATAAAATAAGATAAAGTAAAATCAAAGGTAAAATCGGGTTAAATCTTAAATGTAACATAAAATCAATCATTTAGCTCGAGATTTTCAAATATCAAATTACGCGTAAATTAATCGCGAGCAGCATATATACGCCTTAACACACAAAATTATGTAAAATAATTATTTTGACCAATTCATCAATTTTAAATATATTTTATTTGATTAGCGCTAAATTCCTAAATGTGTTTAACCTACAAACAATGCAAAAGATAAACCAAAAAATATTACCTTTAAAAACTAAAACTTGGCTAATTAGGTTAATGTTGGGCTCACATATAAGCCATATCTGTACTGTATTGTATATCATAACGGTAATAAATAGCTTCATTTTATATTTCACGTACATTTTTTCGGCAAATTCATTCAACGTTCAGCAATACTGTACATACATTAATTTAACCCAAATTTATTTTATTTCTATAAAAATTATACGCAATTAAACAAAAATATGGCTTCAGTAGATGATTCATCGACAGGTATGTAATTTGTGGATCTTTGTTAATCTCAGTATTTTATATGTATATATTAAAATATGTATATTTAAACTAAAGCCACAGGCCGATCCAAGAGTGTCTCGAAGTCAGCACGTGCCGGAGTAGTTTTTCCCGTGGGACGATTACATCGCCATCTACGCAAGGGACGCTACGCGGACCGTATTGGAACCGCTGCACCCATTTACCTCGCTGCCGTCATCGAGTATTTGGTGGCCGAAATTCTTGAAGTGTCTGGAAACGCTAGCAAAGATAACGGTCGCAGGCGCATCACTCCGCGCCACATAACGATGGCCATAAAGAATGACGAAGAGCTGAATAGACTTCTGAGTGATGTGACAATTTCAGAAGGAGGCGTTATGCCTCAAATCCATTCAATGCTCTTACCAAAGGCTACAAAAGCTCGTGCCGTAGAAAAGAATACATCGGGACCCAGTCAGGAGTATTAAGACAACTGTAAAATTATTAACTGTGCAAATATTTTTAGTATTAAGTGTGTATTTATAAGTGTTTTTGCCACCGGTTTCTTTGAGGTTGGCCTGTGTTATATTGTTTATATTTTTTGTATCATATTTTAGTGTTTTTTTTAGTATTTTTATAAGAAAAAATGTATATTTTGTATCTTTAATAGTTTACCGTAATTTATGGCTTAATATAAAATATTCTAATGCCTCACTCAACCATATCTACTATAACTGGTCTCTCCTGAATTTGTATTTCCATAATACAAATTATAATTAATCCATTCATTTAGCAAATCGTACAAACCCAATTTCTAACTATTTTTTTTTATAAAAGCATGATTTTGGAATCATTTTTGTTTCAGGTTTAGACCTTGCTGCTTGCGGAGCTATATAATTAACGGAACATTTCAACAAACGTCAGCTTGTCTAAGATCTGACGATCATTTAGCTCGAGATTTTAGGAGATCAGATGACGCTTTTAATTCTTGCATATTGTGACAATAACTTACTATTGATAGGTGTTTATTTAGTAATACAAATTATTTATTAAAAACAAAAATGTAAGGAAAATTGCGTGATTTTTTTTAAATTATGTATATTTTTTATATTTATATGTATAACTAATTAATTGTGTGTTCATATGATTCATATTTGCTGAACAAATTTTGCCGTATAAAGTGTTTTTTAATTGATTTTTTCTCTCTATTTGTTTTAAATAAATTAATAAATGCCGTTTTAAATTACAAAATCTATTTTGTTGCATGTATGTATATTTATGTATATATTTATTTTTTTAGTTTCTAAACATTTGAGTCTGTGTTGGTACAAGACAAAGCACAGCACTATTTTTAAAATAGCGCAATTCGATCGTTTTGTTGTTGTTGTTGTGTTGACTTTGTTGTTCTTGCGGTTCAGCGCAGGAGTTTTATCGTTTTCTACGTTGTATAATGTTTATAAATGTGTTCGCTGAGTAATTGTAAACTTTATAACGGTACTTATTCATTCCAATATTTCAGGTAATGCGGTTGCATCTTGTAAAAGCTTTTTTTATATATAAACAAATAACACAACTACTTTAAGATAGCTTTCAAAAAGACAATATAGTTTTTTTTGTTGTATCAAATCTTATATACTATAAATCCAAGTATAAACAATCCACTAAATTGAATGTAAATTGTATATTCAATGTGTGTGTGTGTATTTACTTATTTAATTAGGTTTTTAAATAAGCATTTTATAGTATATATATATGTATATTATATGAAAAGCTATACAGAGTTTTTCCACGTCGGTTCTGCCGGAATTTTCGTATTTCTATTCTATAAATTTGTTTTTGCTCAAAAACTGTTCATTTTTTTCTTCTAAATATTGTCATAACCTTGATATTTTATTTGCATTTGCGTGGTGTGTATTTTTTTTATTATAATAATAGTAATAATAATATAGTAATCATGTGTTGTTATCTGTGTATAATATTTTTAAATTGTATACGTTTCGAAACATTGACTTATTTTATTGCACTGCGCGTTCTCTACATTTTTAACGTTTAAATTAGTGTTTTTTACACTTGTTTACTTTTCAATTGTATAATTGAATAATATAATAATAATAAATAAATAATAATAATAAATAATAAAGCCGTATTCGACGTTTCGCTTAAGATTTTGAGCCAGTATTTATGAATTTTGCGTATTCTGTTTTGGATCGTTCAGTTTGGAAGTTGCTTATAAAATGGGGTTGGTAAAACTCGATATTTTACAAATTTTATAGATAATTTTTGACAAATTTTAATTACACAAACTTGTAGATTACATATTGTAACGGACCGGTTTAAAGAATACGCTTGTAGATCAAGATCCCTAATCCAATTATTAAAGAATTGGTTTATCGTTAATTTTACGTAAAGATATCTATTTTCAGAGAAATTGCATTTCCAGAATTTACAAGATGCCATATGGGCATAGGCAACTAGGAGCGGGAAGTAACAAAAAAAATGTTGCAGCTCTAAATTCAAGTTTTTAAATTGATTAATAATTATTCATGTTTTTTTCTCAGAACATTTTTTTTCCAAAGAAATACTAATTAAAATTAACTTAAAACTATAAATACAAACATATTCAAAATAACCTAACTAAAGTAACCAAAATAAAAAATAAAAATTGCGGACAAAAAAGTATATTTCATAAAATAATAATATAATATCTAAATGGACATAAAACGAAAAAAAAATACTGCACCAATAATAAATAGTTCTAAAACGAATACGTACAAAAAATGTGTTGTTTCTATAAACAAATACAAAAAAAATATATAATAATATAGAATACAATATTAGTTGCCTACACATAACTGATTAGAGAACATAATAACAGACTACGCGTGTGTCTCTATATCTCGAGGATGCAAATATCGCCGTGAAGCAGGCGGCGCAGGCGGGCACAAATGCAAATTAAATTCTCGTAAATTAACTAAGCTTATTTGGACATATTTTGTATATAAGTGTGTGTTTGCGGGGGGGTGCCTCACATTATTATGATGGTTTTTGTTATTGGTAAATATCGTGCAGACTCGCCAATCGGCGGAAAGAGCGCAGATGTCGTCCACGTCCAGACACCAGAAGCGTACAGGCCGTCGCTACACTCTCGAGAGTGTATATTCTGTTGTGTTATTTTTACATTAATTTTAGAATAATATATATTGTATGTATAAATATTATCGTTATTTTTGTATGTAAATACCTAACATAGTTTTTTTAATATGTGTCGGTGTGTGTGTATAATATATATGTATATATAATGTTTATATGTATAATTTGTTTGAATCTATCGATTTGTATAAGTTTTTGTCGGTTTTTAATTGTTTTGTTTGTATGTTTGAAGGCCATTGGCTCGTTGCAAATTACTAAACAATTACGAAAATTATATAACGGTTTTTGTGTTGCATTGCATGCGTCATGTAAAGTAATCTTCAACAATATAAAATGTCATGTGTTTTTTGTGTGGATTGGTGTGTAGGTGATTACGTGCAGCGCAGAGGGCGTACTGAGGCAGAAATCCCCAAAACAAATTATGAATCGTAGCTAGAGCTAAGCCGATCCGCCGTAGGCGAGGGTGGACTCGACGCAGAGCTTGAGTTATTGCTGGCCACACTGTGTCTAGAGCTTGATTGCATGTCAACCACCTAAATTGGAGAGAGAAAACGCCCAACGGAATGCACACAAAATGGGTTGCGAATTAGAAACAATCCAGAAGAGCAGCGAAAGACAGAGAGTTACGTACCTTGAGGACGTCTTGCAAAGACGACATACTGCCAAGTGGGCTGGGTGACCGAGGCAATGACGGTGGCTGTTCACGTGGTCGGGCTGGTGCTATCCGTTTTGCACCTACAATTATATATTATGTTAATTTATTTATTTTTATACGGGGTATTTAAATTTAACTATATGAAATGTAAAAAAATATATCTCAGCCTGTATCAGAAAGGATACTGTATTGTTTATCTTGATTTATAATAAAATTTATCTTGAAAAAAGGGTTGGTGTTGAAATACTGAATACGTTTGCCTGAAATAGAAATCCTGAAATCACTTGCCTGAAAACCAAATGCCTAAAAAACCAAATGCTCTAAAAAAGTCCTAAAAAACAAAATCCTGACAGTAAATCTTGAAAAAATCCAGAAAAAACTTTTTGCTGAACAAAAAACAAGCAAAAGACAAGCAATTCCTTCGGAAATAGTTATTTAATTGCGCGCTGCATGATTTTTTAATTTAAAACAATAAACAAAAACATCAAAAATAAATATTAATATCACATATATCAAAATATTGCCAAAACTATTACAATATTTAATAAAAAATAAAAATATTTAAGGAAATCAGGCAATTGTTTTTTTAGGCATTTGATTTTATTAGTCATTTGGTTTTTTGGTTTTATGTGTAATTTAGGCATATATATGTTTGGGATTTTTGTTTTCAGGATTTCGTCACGCACCCATAAATAAAATCTGATCGAATGGCCTTTGAAATTCCGTTGAATCTAAATTTCTCAGAAGTGAGGCAACAGATTATTTAAAAATGAAATAGGAATGTTTTGAAATTCGATTGTAAATTGTTAATGTAAATAAATGCAGAAGCTCTTACTATCAAGCAGTTTAGTTTGTACATTTTAAAATAAAATTACCATTAAACGAAGGCATAACCGGTCGTGGTGGCGCTCTGGGTGGGGGTGGTGCGTGTCGCATCGTTGATGTCGATCGTTGTTGCTGTTGCTGCTGATCGGCCGTTTCGATGGTGGTCGGCAGATCAAGCAGTCGTTGTTTCTGAATGCCCTCTCCGGGACCCATATGCGAAATGTGATTGAAATTTGTGGGCGCCGATATGAGCTTTGATCTTCTGTCGGTGCTATAAGTAATTGAGCTTTAAAAATACAATCAATAAAATGATTTCAAATAATTGCTTACGTTCTCGTGCCCTTATTGCTGGATTCTCTGAGCGAGAAACGCCGCTTTGGTTTAATTCTGCCCTCTCGATCTCCCAATTGGGTGTTCAATAGTTCACCTGCAAAAGACACAAACGTGTTAAATATAATATAATATTAAATATATACTAATGAAATCAATCGTTTTGCGTACGTGTATGCATATTTGCCAGATATATGACAATGGGCGACTCGTTAACGAACGTAGTGGCCACGTTGCCGTGATGGCTCAGCGGTCGCGATCGCTTCAGACCGATCGACTGTACCCAGTCAGCCGTTTGTGTATTGAAGACGTCGAGATGCGTTTCAGAGAAGACTAGTAAATGACCATCACAGTAGGCTGGAACAAAGAAATAAAAAAAAATCAAGTTAGCACAGTGAGACTCCCCTCTGCGTATATAAAAACATACTTATGTGTGTTGGCACCGCAGGATACATAATTTCGCGATCGCGAGACTTACGTCCCTGTAGGTCCACGTATATGGCAAGCGTTTGGAACACAAGCAGAAATTCGCCATGGCCTGCAATCAAACAAAAATGGAAACGTAAAATTATTGATGTCGACATTTTAATAATAAATACCACAAATACCTTGAATTTCGATAACTCGCCAGGCATCAACGCCTGAGTAGTTCAAAAACGCGCAGAGTTGATTCTCAGGATGTACTAATGCTAAATAGATAAACAAAAAATACACAATATATATTATATTTAAATAATTATTTAATAAAAATTCCACTTACACATAGCCTGCGCCTCACCCTGCAAGAAGTACGCTGTAAATCCACTCTGATGTCCAACGGCCAGTCGCATGTCGGACAGAACCTGCAAGCTCTGCACCGGATAGGCAACGGTGAACTCGCACATCTTGTGGTGGCGCGTACGATTTCGGTTCACCTCGTACACGATGATCTGTGACTGATTGTTCGGGCGCTTCAGTGCGATCACAATGCAGAACACCACCTGTGGATTGCGACGAATGATGCCGGTGCAAACGGTTATGCAGTTCTTCGATTCGGCTCTCACCAATCCGGGCCATTTCTATGTGAGCTAAATACGATTAGACAAGATTGTTTTCGCATGTTTGTGTATGTACAAATATATGTATATATCGAATGTATGCGTACCACTTCGGTCGAGATCCAGACAGAACAGACCGTCCTCTGTGCCCAGTAAAATACGATCGGGATCGATGATCAGCGAGCTTTGTGCGCCGCGTATGACCGACAGCGAAGCGTCCAGCACCTCGCGCACCCGGAATATGGCAGTGTTCGGTAGATTGTTGCGCTTTAGAATGCGATGCAGTTCGCTCAGGGCCACCACCCATTTGGCCTTTTCGGACTCGGTGTCGGCCAGCATAAGCGTGTGTGACGATGGGCCACCGTCAATCAGGGATGTCGTTATCTAAAATACGTTAACGTATGTTATTCAACGATTCATTAGTTAAAATAAATATAAATCTATTTATTACCCTGAATATACATGGAACATCCTTTTTGGCTGCATGGATAACGTCACTCTCTCGCACGCCGGTCACGGCAAACTCCGGATCTCGCATGTCCAATACCTACACAAACAGAAAGAAGACATCAGTATGTGTCCTCCAGATAACATCTCAAACGTTATGCCATACCTGTGAAACGTGCACACTGGGTGAAGCACTCCGGTCAGCCGTCATATCGTACAAGAACAGCTTGAAATCACAGACCACAACGAATTGACGTACCCAGCCGCGTTTGACGGCTCCCATCTTTGGTACCTGCGAAACATATACAAAGACTCGTAGAGTTATTTTTCTGTTCATGAGGAAAATATGCTCAGTTTCGGACGCACCTTTACGTAGCCCTCGTAGGCGGTGCCGATGCCACGCGTCGGATCAATGCCCAGCGGTCGTTTGGTTTGATCAGATGGCACCGGGCACACGGTAGGAACTTTTTGACAGCAGATCGTGTGACACGCAAATCCACACAGTTCACAGACGACGCCCTGGCGCGTGAGGCCCACCTGAAATGCGAGAATGTTTATTGTGTTATACAGTCTATCAGAAGTGGGTGGAGTGGTTAGAGAGAGGTATTTAAAAAAAAATAGGCCCACAAAATGTTGGCATTTTACTAAACTATTTTAAATTTGCAATTAAACCAGATAACAAATCATGAAATGTTTTTTAATTGTCGATTTATGAATTCAAACTGAAAATAGAATAGAAGTATAAAAAATTGCGCCTATAAAAATCGGTTTCTCTCGATTGGCCGAATATTTTTTGCTTGTATTTGGAATTAAGTAATGTAAAGGGGGATTTTGACAAAAAACGCATTTTTCAATCATTCGGCCAATCGTAGTACATTCCTTTAAAAATATATACTGAGTTATATGTACTTTCCTTTTTAAAGTTTCTCACAGAAAATACGATTTTGTTAAAATTATAAAATTTATGTATAAGAGAATTTAGAGAGCAAAAATAAAAAATAAACTTTTAGAGAATTGGACTGAAAGGGAGTCTCCAAATAGAGACAAACTTGAATGTATGTGGTGTTTTTCAGCATTGAGTTTTAGAAAACCATTCAACACAAACTAAACAAAATACTTTTAGAGACTTGGACTGAAAAGGACTCTCTAAATAAAGAAAAACTGTAATGCATGTGGTTTTTTCAGCATTGAGTTTTAGAAAACCATTCAACACCAATGTGTAGTTACTGGCTAGGCCTGTCAAGTGTGTATCCCGCGTACTTACCATAAGCGACGTGCAATGATTGCACTTGGTGGGACTGCTGAAGGTGCGCACCAGAAACTGATGTACCTTCTGCTTTTGCAGCATTGAACTGTGCACGCTGTGCTGATCCTGGAAATGCAACAAAAATATGTTTTTAGAATCTGATAACAATCTGTCTGTTTAGCTAAACACAATGTATCACACACACGCACCAATGAAGTCTCACTAAGGTTGCTCTTTGAGCTCGACAAACTGTGCCCGTGGTTATCCTCGACATCACCCTCTTCGCTCTCCATCGAGTAGCCCGAGTGGTGAAGCATCATTTGCTGTTGCTGCTGTTGCTGTGGTTGTTGCTGTTGTGCCTGCGCAAACGGATTGGTGCTGTGCTGTGTGACTACGTTTTGCTGCAGCTGGAGCTGTTGCAATTGTTGCAACTGCTGTTGTTGTTGCTGCTGCTGAAGCTGTTGCTGCAGTTGAATGTTATTGGAAGACGAACTAGTGGACGAAGCATTCTGAGCGTTTTGCTGCTGCTGCTGCTGGGACGGTTGGGACAGTGAATTCGAAGAGGGCTGCGAAAAAAAGGTAAGCGATTATAAATTTGTTGGGCATACTTAAGAAAGATAGAACTCACCTGATTAACGGCCAAAGTGGACACGGTGTGTGTGGTCGAACTGCCGCCCGACTCCTTCAAAAAGTGATCCAAGTAGGACATCTGGGACGAGGGGCGCTCCAGGACTACATGTTTTGAGGGTTTTTTTACAGCACGGATCACAATTGCGGTGGTGAGTGTAACATTTTAGTGATTGGTGTTGATCGTCCCAGTCGCCAGTCGGGTTGAGTGTATGTGTGTGGTAAAATGAGTGTTGCGCAGTGGGTATGTGGGAGGCGCACGGCAACAGCGGGTGAGCAGCGTCACACACACACACAAACACACACACACGCACACAACAAACACATCGAGCGCAAACACAAACACACGCACAAAAACAGCGCACAAAAATCAAAAACAGATGAAGAAAAAAAAACTGTTAGCTTATTTGATTAATAAATATTATGGTAAATCTTGGTAATAGTTAAAGGTAACAAAAATAATGTATGTGTATAAAAATGTAGTCACAATAAAA
The DNA here is from genome assembly GCA_010015015.2 of Bolitophila cinerea. Taxonomy (NCBI): domain Eukaryota; kingdom Metazoa; phylum Arthropoda; class Insecta; order Diptera; family Mycetophilidae; genus Bolitophila; species Bolitophila cinerea. Next base: position 9,464 of record JAAAKO020050173.1, read on the forward strand.
ATTATTTGTTATAAAGAAAAAAAAACTATTAAAATTAGTTGAATATTATACTTAAAGAAAAGATATATATGTATATTTATGTAATATTGTAAGAAAATAAATATGTAACAACAAATCTGCATTCGTGGGTATTTTGTCGGCAATGGAAATGATATGAGAAATGATTTTTGTTTTTGAGTGAGTTGTGTGTGTGGGAACAGTTCCTGAGATACAGGCGTCCAGAAGGGTGTGTACATAACCTCATTTTTATTGGATTAAAGACGACCTGTATTCCAGTGACTGTGGTAATAATAGGATGTGCTATTGAATGCGAGTGGCAATGAAATGATAGGAAAAGCATCACTTTCACGGAAAGGGTCGATTCGATGATGCGGTCGCGAACGATTTCGCAAGTGATATTCATCAAAACTGCCTAAAAGGGTATATAAGAAGTGGAATTAGGGTTAAACTAGAACATTTACGAACATGTTCGAATGAATCTTGAGTTTGGGGGAATTCGGAGAAGAACAATGGAAAACTATACGATTATCTACGAAATCTCAGAGATTGGCGAGCTGCGTGGAAATCACTGACGCTGATTAGGTCAAACAATTCCTCGAGTATACTCGAGATAGCCTTATTAAATTACAGTAGTGATATATAGTTTTTTTTTGTTTTAAATTAAAAAAAAATGGTGGGTGTGCAAATCGTTTTGGAGACATAGATTCAGACGGTTCTCGTTTAAAACAAAAAACTTCACTTTGAAAATAAATTGGAAATTAAATTGTATAAAATCAGTGATTTTTCAATGTTTTTTATTATCGATTTTTCACAGCGCAAAATTTGTGAATTTTTGATAATTCAAAATTAGTAATTTTTAATATTACACAGAGACTTTAGTTTTCAAATCAGTGATTTTTCAATATACAACAATAAAATAATATTAATAACAGTAAATTTTATTATAATTTTTTCGACTGTTAAATTTCAGAAAATATTAGATAATTAAGTAAATTGAAATCAGTGATCTATTGAGAGTAAATCAGTGAAATCAGTGATTTTTTTATAGAAGAAAATCAGTGATTTTTTGAGAGTAAATCAGTGAAATCAGTGATTTTTTGAGAGTACAAATTAGTGATTTATTGAGAGTAAATCAGTGAAATCAGTGACTATTTAAGAGATGGAAATCAGTGATTTTTTGAGAGTACGAAATCAGTGATTTATTGAGAGTAAATCACTGAAATCATTGATTTTTTGAGAGTACGAAATGATTTATTGAAGGTAAATCAGTGAATTTTGAGAAGAAAATCAATGTTTTTTTTCTGAGAGTACAAAATCAGTGATTTTTTAGAGTAGAAAATCAGTGATTTTTTGAGTACGAAATCAGTTATCTATTAGAGTAAATCAACGAAATCAGTGATTCTTAAGAGTACGAAATCAGTGATTTTTTGAGAGAAGAAAATGAGTGATTTTTTTAGAGTAGATAATCAATGATTTTTTGAGAGTAGAAAATCAGTGATTTTTGAGTACGACATCAGTGATTTATTGAGAGTAAATCAGTGATTTATTGAGAATACGAAATCAGTGATTTATTGAGAGTAAATCAGCGAAATCATTGATTTATTGAGAGTACGAAATCAGTGATTTATTGAGAGGAAATCAGTGAAATCAGTGATTTTTTGTACGAAATCAGTGATTTATTGAGAGTACGAAATCAGTGATTTATTGAGAGTACGAAATCAGTGATTTTTTAAGAGTACGAAATAAGTGATTTTTTGAGAGAACGAAATCAGTGATTTATTGAGAGTACGAAATCAGTGATTTATTGAGAGTAAATCAGTGAAATCAGTGATTTTTTTGAGAGTACGAAATCAGTGATTTATTGAGAGTAAATCACTGAAATCAGTGATTTTTTGAGAGAAGAAAATCAGTGATTTTTTAAGTGTAATCGGTGATTTTTTGAGAGTAAATCAGTGAAATCAGTTATTTTTTGAGAGTACGAAATCAGTGATTTTTTGAGTACGAAATCAGTGATCTATTGAGAGTAAATCAACGAAATCAGTGATTTTTAAGTGTAGGAAATCAGTGATTTTTTGAGAGAAGAAAATCAATGATTTATTGAGAGTACGAAATCAGCGATGTTTTTAAACTACAAAATCACTACTTGTAGATTTGTATTGCCAAATTGACAGAAACGAGCTAATCACTTAAAAGGGGTATATTCCAAACAAGAGACCGGCTAAACGATTTCAGTTGAAATAATAATAAAAATGACAAACTACTATAAAATAAAAAAAGAAATCTTCTTTCTTCTTTAAATCCCAAAACATGAAATCAAAGGATCATTGTGATTTTAAAAAAAGGATCTATCTTGATCAAATAATGGAAATAATAGAAAACAGTTAAGTCCCAAATCAAAGAACATTTATGTGAGTGTATTTGTATGACTAAGATGTGGGTTATTTGCCTCTTTTTTTTTTAAATCCTGCTTTTCAAAATCCTGTTTTTTTTAAATCTTGTTTGTCAAAATCTCGTTTTTGGTCAAAAATATGTTTATAAAATTCTGAAATCGCTAAAAAATTTAATAATCATATTTTGAAAAAGAAGATTTCGAAAAACAATAATTTGAAAAAAAAAAAACAGATTTCGAAAAAAAAACAAATTTTGAAAAGCAAGATTTAGGGTCGAAACAAGATTTCGAAAAACCAGATAATGACCCGATCCCGTATGACAGTGTATTCTGTGCATATGTGACAATGACAATTAAACTAAATATATACTCTATAATTTCTAGGGACAAGACACATGATAAAGAAAACCAGCTAAATTCGAACTCTATGTATAAATATAAATATATACGAATATAATTATGTGTGTATGTAACTTGTAATTGATAATATATGTTTAATGCGTGTTTGTGTGTAAAATATTTGAAGAAAAACGGAAAATAACTGTAGGATAACGAACCGTTTACGGTTTTCGAGAGCCACGCGTTGATTGACTTTCCAGAAATGCGTGCTTTAACCGAAACGAAAGAAAAACAAAATGAAAATATATACAATAGATGCGTATGATGTATAAGGACAGTAATTATATATGTATAAAATTTTAAGTATGTGGTATTTTTATCAGTTGGGAAATGGGGGTAGTATTTTTGGCGGGAAATGTAATTATGAATTGTTTGTTAATGATATGTTTAAATTTATGGTATATAAGTAATGTACATGTATTACATATTTGTGTGTAAATATTATGTAATATAAAAAAGGTGAGCGACGATGCTGCGAAAACGGTTCACTAGGAGTACGCATTCCGGGAGATGAGAAACGAGAACTCAAACAACAAAATTAACAAAAACTAAAATTAAAACCACGCAAAATTAAATCCGTGTTTATACAGTGGTCCTGACACTCGCGTCTTACCACAAACAATCATCCTCCTTCTCCATTTATCATATATTATATCTAAATTCAGCATCATCCCATTCTCACCATACACGAAGTATAAAAACTCGGTGGTGTGACTTTTGAGGAAAAGACAGATGCAGCAAAGACATTTGCGACAAAGACAAATGGAGCTAAGAAAAATGAGTCTAAGACAGATGCGGCACATTGCAAATGAGGCAAACATTTTAGACATTTGCAGCATTTTTATTTCAGACACATGACAAATAAGGCGAGGCTATTTGGGAAATGGGGCACATGACAAATGCGGCACGGACAAATGCGGCTTTTTATTTTATGTACATTGCATTTTGATTACTATATAAAAAAGTGCCGCATTTGTCCATACAAATGCGGCACTTTATTTTTTGAGGATCGCATCCAAATTACTGTATGAAATAAAAAGAGTTTTCGGACAAATGCGGCACATTTTATATAGTAATTTAAATTCGATGTACATGAAATAAAAAAAAACGAATTTGTCCATGCCGAATTTATCATGTGCTGCATTTGTGATTTTGTCATTTTTAGAATAGCTTAATTTGTCCTAAAAAGCAATTACTATGTGCTGACCTTGGCAAAATAGCACTGCCCTAATTGTCCTTGCGGAACTTGTCATGTTCCGCATTTGTCATGTGCCGCATTTGTCATTTTCTCATTTTAGGAATTGCCGCATTTGTCCTATGCCGCAAATATACTGTGCCACATTTGGCAAAATAGCCGTGCCGCATTTGTCAATGCCTCAAAAGTCCACCTCCTTAAAAACTCGTCGCTCTTCAATAAAGTATATATGCGTGTGTCTTGAACTAATTTATATATTATATAAAAAAGAAAATAATGTTTTTTTTTTAAATTTATACAATATCATTACGTTTGAGAAAAAACAGAAATCATTTCTATGTACAATATACAATATTTATATAGCGCAAACAAAATCTATAATCGTTTTTTTTTTGTTCTGCATTTACAGTTTCTTGGTTCACAAATGTACAATTAAGAACTAAATAACAAACATGTGTGTGTGAGTGTGTGCTTTGATCCTCCAAATTACAACGAGGAGGTTCCAGCATCATCGCGTAAACTTATTAAATAAAAAAAAACGTAACATCCGCGCGTTCCATTCAAAAAAGCAATTCACGTACAGACTCAAAATGTATTTTGTAGCATTTTAATATTTAATTTAATTAAATAATCTCTTTACTCATATAGATCTTTCTCTCGTGCGTGTAAAATCATCGGTTGCGTTCGTATCAAAAAATTCTTATAGCATATATTATAACTTATATAGAATATGAATTCATTAAAACTATAATAATAATTACAAAATTATTAAAAATATAAACACAATACCACGATCAGCCTCGGTGCGCGTGTGTGGGGCGAGGCGAGGCGGGGGTGGGCTAGGCAGGAGATGTTTTAGTAATTTCGATTTCGCTTCGATCGCTTTTTCTTGCGACCCTTTGTAAAGGAAATTTCACTGCATATGCAACGCCGACTGCAGCCGCCGCAATTGGCCACAAATTTCATGGTGGATGTGGTCGAGCAGGTGCTTCGAGGACAATGACAACCAGCGAGTGCCATTGGAGTTGTTGTTGTTGTTGCTGTTGCTGAGTTGATTTTGATCGGTGCCGTTTGTGTTGATCGCGATTTTGTCGCTGATGAGTGCAACTCAAAAACGGTTTCTATGGATAATTTTGGTTTTTTCTTTTTCATTGTTAAATCATCTGGAACGGAAAGTATAAATATTGGAGTGTTTAGAAGAGAACTCACATATCGTCGAAACAAAGAGCGATAGAGAGAGAAAGAGACAGATAGAGACAGTAAATGATGGGGACACAACACACATACGAGCGACACACACAAAGGACAGAGATGACATTCAAAGCTGTATAAATATTGAGCTGCTTGTTGAGCCAGCTGCCAGCTGGACAGAGATTCTTTCAGAGATTTTCTCTTTGTTTTTTTGGTTCGAAGTTCGCAATTAAAATTATGCGTTCGTGTGGATTTTTTTAAGTTTGTTAAATATCAAAATATCGTCAGAATTTTTGCTGGAAAATCATCGTATTTGATTACAAATCGTGAAAATGTCGTTCGATAATTTAAACAATTTAAGTTTTTTTAAACTTTTTGTTTTTAATTTTTTACAATTTAATTAAAATTAAGTTCATTTCTGCACTTTTCAATGAAAAAATGGTTTGTTTTGGCAGAATTTTAAATCCTGTTTAATATAAACGTGTCGTAGGAGAAAAAAAGTATAGCACTTGTAAGAAAAAAATGCTCTTTGTTTTACTATGCCCTTATTCATATAAGTTCGACTATAGTTCGCCGCTATTATTAAATTGGAACACAATTTTTTTAAAAACACAAGTTCTATTTTTATGGGTGATATTATTATATTCATTACTTTTTGCATTTTTTTGGTATTTTTGTATTTTGCATTTTTTATTTGGTATAAAATTAAATTTATTTTGGCTTTTTTGGGGTGCAACTTGGTTTATTTTTGGCTAACTTAATTATTTTGTCACAACTTTGTATTTATTTCTTTTAAGACATATTTTTGTTTCTTGTTTTTTGTTTTTTTTTTTGGTCAATTATAAAAACACACTATAATAAAATTTAACGACGTTTTTTAATCATTTTAATTATATATAAAATATATTTCTTAAGCTTAACTTTATTTTGCTTGTTTTTTATTTCTTTTTTTGGATTAATTATTTCATTAAAATATAAAAAAAAATCTTAAATTTTTTTTTATTATTTAAAAAAAAACAAATTCTAAGACCCATGCATACGAGTCTATGTGCCAAGTCTCAGCTGGATCATATAACTGAAAGTGCGTTTAAAAAGATATTTTCAACAGTTGACAGATTGCCTGTTTTTTTGTTAAATTCAACGCTAGTCGAACTTATATGATTCTGGGGCTAGTAAATAAATCGTTGTCGTTAAATAAAATTCTAGAATCTCTAGAAAATCGTATCGTTTCCAAAATTAAAGCATTGAAAAACTGTTATCTCTCCAGCTCATTCTTTATCGCTGATTTTATGGCACCGTTTCGTTTCTTTTTTTCAATTTAATAATAATAGTAAGAAACATTTTTCTGATTATTAAAATTAATTTTAAAAAAACACACAGGCCAGGCTTAATATAGATAATATAGATAAACGCCATCGGTTCATTCTTAAGCATTAGGATGCAACGCGTAATCAACAGCACAACATAAACATACACATAAAAACAGATTGGGACAGTAGACAAATGAGCGGAGTGCGAAAGATGGCAGGGCATCGCGAGCAACACAAACAAACAGCAGCAGCAACGCAACGCACAACAACAACAACACCGCAACCACAGCACAGTTTTACAACATAACACCCCAAACAAAAATGTGTGCGATTTTACAATCCGCCGGAGATGCGATGACAACGAATGATTTCGGGGAAGAAAAAATTGAATTACCAATAGATTGCCGAATCTTGTAAATGACTTGTAAACAAAGTTAACGTTAATCCATCACACACGAGAGAATTTGTGTGAGTCTGTATGAAAATTTGCTTTTTGGAATTTAGACGTGGGACATTTTTAACATAATTAACATAAATAAAATATGAGAGAATAAAATTAATAACAACGGAACGGACGGAGCGGCGTGTGTGTTTCTCTATCTATGTATACATTACAAATTTATTTTAATTATATACTTTTATCGTTTATCCAAATAAATTTCCATCGCGAATATAATACACTATGTTTGAAGACAGCAAACACACAGACTCCGCCCCATTCCAGTAAAAAAATAACAAAATAACAAATGTATAAATATTTAACAACAATTACAACAATTCGATGATTTTATGTGTGTGTGTTTTGATTTACAAATAACTTTTATCAATATAGAGCAAAAGACCCCAAACACAAGATGTAACACCCACCCATATTGAGAAATTTCTTCGAAGCGCATTCCGTCTACGATTGACACATTGTCTGCCATTTAAAACTACTTGCGTACTTGCACGGTGCTGACCTGATGGTGACGTGCTTCCGTCGCGTCTCAACTCTGATTCTAGGTCTTGTGAATCTCGTGTGGAGGCCGTAACAACGATGGGCGGTGTAGTAGCCGTTTGTGGGCCTTTTATTGGAAATCCACTTGTCGATTTCTCGTTGCTCTGCACCGGAAACTTTTCTAGACGCGGACTGACAGGCCTTGACAACACAATGATGGCAGAGGGCTTAGATGTCGTCGGTGTGGTGTGAACCTCTTGCCTGTCTTCGGCATTCATCTCGCTCAGGTATTTAGCTAGAATTTCCTTTTCGAAATCCGACAAATCTGTATTGTTGTTATCGTCGCAGCCACCGTTGTCGTTGTTCTTGATCTCATTGGCCAGCACGGATTTAATGTAGCTCTCTTCGTCGAATTCAACCATCATCGTCGTGTCGTCGTCATCGTTGTCGTCGTCATCATCATCATCGGTGTTGTCTGTTTTCTCAGAGTCGTTGAGCATTTCGCACACGTACTTTTCTTCGTAGTCCGCATTTGAGCCGCTCGAATCGTAGTTGTCAATCGGACAGTGTCTATCGTTTACGTCGTAGCGTTGACGATTATTTCGACGATGATTGTGGTGAAGAGTCTCGTCTGTGTAGACGTTATGGGTTGACGATGCCGGTGTCACCACTGTACACACACACAGATTAAATAATAATAATTGTAATCAGAAGAACAGGGAAATTAAGACAAAAAATGTGTAATCTAAGCGCGCGGTAATCGATTTTGGGGTGGGTGATCCGAATATATTACAAAAGAATTAAAATACGCTTATCCAATTTTTCGCGTCACGCTCACGGGACAAACAACATAGTTATCTTCAAAGGCGAATTTACAAAATTTACATAAATACTATATACAAAACATGAACCCGTCTCCGTTTTTTTTGTATCGTTCGTTTGCTCTTTACCATTCTTTCAATTCAAATCAATTTCTTTTTGATGTTTTATTTTGCGCTATGTTTTCCATCACCAAATATTGTAATATATGTAGAGCATAACTTGGACAAATCTTAGACGACTAATGAAAGTAAATTGAAAATTGGACTTACAGCCTTCACTATTTTCGAGACGTTGCTGCAGCTCACGAATTTGGCTGTCCTTGCGCTTGATGTCACCGCCGACCGTGTCAAAGCGCTGCCGGGACTCACGCAAATCTCTGCAAATAGATAAACAACAAATCTACATTTAAAAACTTTGTTCAAATCGGTATGTACACCAAGCACACGTACTTTTGTGCTGCCACCAGATCGGCACGGGTGCGACTCAGCTCCTCGGCAATGGCAGCCTTCGCTTGAATCTCACTTTGAAGTGAACTCTGCAGATTCAGCAGCTCCATTTTGTCGAGTTTCTGTGAGCGACGATTGCGCCAGTTCTTGTCGGTAGTGTTTTGGTTTATAGAACCTAGAATTTGTGGTTGTTTTGTTTTAGTATCTAGATTCGAGAAGAGATGCATTTGAATCTTACCGGTATGCTTTAGATAGTCAAGCTCTTCGGTCATCTTTGTGGCTAACGCTTGCAGATAGCCGCGAGCATCTTTCTCGTCGGACACCCACTGGATAATTTCCGAAATCTGACGTTCCCACTGACCGATTGCCTGTCGTTTACTCCTGCAGGACAAATATACAAATAATTAATACAAAATTAATAAATTTAAAATAGTTTTAAAAATCCTGTGAAAATTGCGTTGTTTTAGGCTCAAACAAAAAAAGGAAACTTATGAAATAGAATCAAAGAATCACTAAGCCCCATCTCCCTCCAACCCTCACTCACCTCAACTCCTCGTAATCACTGTCCATTTGCATGCGTTCGCCCTGCAAGCGACGATTGTTCTCGCTCAGCAATTCGAATTCTGCAATCAGCTTGCGATTGTCGTCGAGCAGAATTTTCTTCTCGCGCTCGTGACGCTTTCGCAACTCGGCAATTGTTTCCTCCGAATCGGTCAACGATTCCAGACGTGACGAGTCCAATTTATCGCGAACCATTTGCAGCTGAAAACGAAAATGAATGTCTTAAAGTATTCCAATGAATGAATAGCGTTTCAAATTACCTCTCGCTGTACCATGTCCCGGTGCCCCTCGGAATCTTGCAACTGTTCACGCAATGACGTCAGCTCCACGTTGTACCGAGACTGTTGCTGGTTCAACTTCTCGCTGAACTGAACCTATGTCAAAAAAAAAGAATAAGCCAAACATTAGGTATTTTGCGAGTGAGTAGCTGTTTAGGGAGTACACACCTCGAGCCGATCGATTTCCATGCGCGACGTCTCACTGTTCATGCCCAGCGACGAAGATGAGCCAAAGTCTGATGTGCTGCGGGTTCGCACCTCCGACTGTAGCTGACGACAGTACTCCTCGGATCGTTCGCGTAGTTTGCGTTCCTATTATACCAGAAAAAACGTTAAGAATTATGTGAACAAAAAATAATTCTCAAAACCATTACTTTAGTGGCTTCAGCAATAACATCTTCGATCCGTGACTCGTACTCTCGTCGGCTTTTGTCGGCCTTGCGAATGTCATTGCGAAAGTTATCGATCTTTTGCATAGCCGTCTCCAGCTCTTCTTCCTTGTCGCGCACCTGTCGCGAAAGTTTCTGCTTCGTATTGCGCAGCTCCGACAGTTTGTCCGTCACCTCGGCATACTCGGCCATGGCCATTTTGCGTTGGCTCAACGCATCCTTTAGTTCTTTTTCCTAAACGTGGACCAAAACAAAAATTACGTTAGTATCTATTTTATGTGCTGACTGCAAATTCCAGATTTCGACTTACTTGAGATTTGAGCCTATCATTTGTATCAGTCTTCTCTTTGGAGATCTCTTCTTTCTCTTGCTTCAGCGTGCGAACCTGTTTCTCTAGCTCTTTCACCTTGTTCTCCCAGTGTCCGTCGACCGCATCCAGACCACTGGCCGTATTCTTGTCGTTCTCCTCTTGCCGTTCAAAGCTCTTGATCTGACTCTCGAGCTCACTGTTGCGCTTCGTGAGCACATTGATCTCGTCACGCAGCTTTCGCGTGCTGTCCGGACTCAGGCGTTTATCATCGGCCGCCATCGAGGCACTCAGTTTACTTGTGTCATTGTGAATCTCATTAGCACGCAGAATCTTACCCACATCCGACAGACAACTGGTCTGTGTGAACGTAAAACCGATAAACGGCAAATGAAGACCGGAAAACGCTGGATTCGCGGTCGGTGGCAGTGCATCGGACAGCCGAATGTCGGTGTCGTCCACATCAAAATTCGACGTATCCGTTGGACTAGAAACCTCCGGTATATACGGTGCTTGACCCAGCCGTATATTATCCCAGTCGATTCCCTCGAACCACGGATGTGACTTGAAATCACCGATACCGTGCTGACCCAGACGAAAGTCTGGTGAACAGATGAGACGACGCATCAGATCTTTGGCATTGTCACTGATTTGAAAGTCTGTCCCGTCCTCGGGTGGAAAATCAAAGCAATTCTTGTGATTCATAATCTTGCCGTACGTCTCGACCAGACTCTCGGCGTAGAACGGTGTCTCGCCGTACAGCATCTCGTACATACAGACGCCCAGTGACCACCAGTCACACTCGGGACCATAGCGACCCTGTCCGTCTTCCATGGCACGCAGGATTTCCGGCGAAATGTAGTCCGGTGTGCCGACAGCCACGTTTGACTGTACCGTGCCACCAGGGCCTAGTTTCAGGCATGAGCCGAAATCAGCGAGTCGTATGTGTCCGCTGGCGTCCAGCACAAGATTGTCCGGTTTGATGTCACGATGCACGTACTTGAGCTCGTGAATACTGCCGATGGCTAATACCATTTCGGTTATATAGAATTTGGCCATGTCCTCGGGCAGGCGATCCTCGAATTTACTCAACAATGTTAACAGATCACCACCACAGTAGTAGTCCATGACAAGGTACTGTAAATTGATTGTTATTAGCATAATGATGCTCTTGCACTAGCTCTACTAAAGGACTACTCACCAGATTCGTTTCATCCTGAAAGGCATAGTGTAGATTTGTTATCCAGCGACGATCTCCATACACTAGGACGTCGCGCTCTTCTCGAAAACAGGCTGTTTCGGCACGCTGCAAGAAAACACATTATTATTAGACAAACAAAATTCCACAGCAAATCTGCTCTTAGCTCACCTTCAGCATTTCCCATTTGTTCAGAATCTTCATGGCGAATATTTGACTGGTTGTGGTCATCCGGACGACGCACACCTCGCCAAAGGCTCCGCGGCCAATCACCTTCAACACCTCGAAGTCATCGCGGGCCAATCGTAATTGCTTAATGAGTTGCACGATTGGTTTGACCAGCTCAATGAAATCCGTAACGGTTTTCTCGCGACGCAACGATGAATTACAGCACTCGTCGTACAGCACGTGCAGGCAGTCGAGCAGTGCTTCCACGGACATTGATTTACCGGGCATGGCCTGCGGTTCGGTACCATCGTGCAACAGTCCTGATGTTCCATTCTCGATGATCATAGACTCCAGCTGACGCAGCCGTTTAATACCGGAAACGGCACCTGTGCAACAACAAAAAAAAAAACAAATAATAAATTTAATAAATTCAAATTAAATGAAATAATATGGTAATAATAATGATGCTCACCCGGCGGCATGTCTTTGGACAGATTTGAGGTATCGATTTTGATTTCAGACATCATTTTGATTTTCTTACGCCGTCGTCAGTCATATTTACGTGGAAATCATCGTGCTATTTGTGAGTGATTTGTGTGTGTGTGTTTGAGAGGTTGACGGTTCTTGTGTATAACTAGAAATTTGTTATAAAAAACCTATCTAAAGATACAAATCTGAAAAAGAGATAGAAAAAATTGGGTTTATATTAGTTTGAAAATTGAGTTAATATTACAAATTTATAAAAGAGAAACTTCTAATAATTTTGTGTTTTTATCAATCCTGCCCAGAATTCTGAATTTATCAATTAAACGAAATATTAAAATAAATCTTAAAATATAGTTGGATTGGGAGTTTTCTCTGCGTACGGAATAATTTACGAATATGTTTAGAATTTTATTCCAAACCTAAAAATAATATATATTTTGCTCGATTTATGTTTTTTCTTTTTATTTGTTTGTACAAGTTTTTGGTCCTTTAAGCAGGTCCTTGAATCATAAAACTAGGCGATCGTACTCTAAATGTTTCGAGATTTTTTGAAGGGTATTCTTGATAATTTACATTTACGTCAGACAAAAAATCCGAATCCTGGAGAAGATTCAAATCCAAATGCTATTAAATATTCTGTACCCTAGATTAAATTATTAAATATTTCATTCAGTCGGTAAACAGAGAGTAGTTAAATCAAATTAAAATAAGTCGCACAGCTCTTACGCAGCAGCGATATAACTCGATATATTGCCGAGCTCGGTTCACATTCATAACATTCTGATCCCAAAAAGTCATTCACACGCTTAAATCACAGGCAACACAACAACCAACGCCATCCGTAAAATAATATACGAGTACGTTCTCTCCACCACCACCACCGCCAACACTCTCTGAAGAATGCACAGTCAAAAGCGGCAAATTTTCGTGTGGCCATACGTATCCTGGACGTGCGCCAGCAAAATTTATCGCTTCGCGCGCGCGCGCATGTGTGTATTATTTTATGTGTGTATGCGTGTAAATGACTAAATAAAATGTAGATCGCGTAAACAGCGCAAACAGCGCAAACAGCGCACACACACACACATTTTTAGTTTGTATTTAGCAGGCTGCTGCGTAATGAGAAAACGAAAAAAACCCAAGGATTTTTGACTAATATGCTCTCTTTTGTGTGAGTTCTTAGGTCGACGTTTTAATTGTTTCGAGTGCGTGTGTGAGTGTGTGTGTGATCTTGTTAAATAAATAACAGAGAGAAGTTGAGTGTGTTTTTCTTTTTTATATAGGCAAATAAAAACTTCCGAGGAATGTGCGAGGTTTACAGATGAGTACTTTGTGTTTGTGAGGAGGACAGATGCGCACAGCGGGAACGTTATAATATGGTCTGGCGAGTGTTACGTCGTTTTCATAGCTGCTCAGTGTGCTAGTCACACACTAATATAGCGAGTATATATATACAGTACACTTGTGTATACACAGATGCAGGATATTATTGTACAATGTACGTCCGTACTCCGTAGAAAGTGATTTTGTTTATATGTTTGTGAAACTGCACGTAGATATTCGGTATTTTGGTACCACACCGGAAAATTCACTTGACATTACAAACAGAACACGAGCGAGCGCACTAGAAGTAATGCATTGACGGAGAACGATTGCCAAATTATTTCCTAGCTGCAAGCTGCAACTTATACAAACACAACATATATAGCATTTATACATATATGTATAATATAAACATACACACACACACACAAACACGACGTGCGGTATATATACAGAGAGAACAGCCTATCGCGTATTTGAAGCGAGTGCGAGCACGCAAACGGCTTGTAATCGAACTGAGACATTAGAGTAATCTTAGTGTATCAAGGAAGTGAAAGTGATCGACATTTATTCGAAAGTGACAATTTGAATTAGGTTAGGTCAGGTCTCTACTGTAAAAATGCAAATCAACAATATAAAAAACCCTGCTGCTCGCTGATCTCCTGTTATACAGCTAATAAATTATATATTCAATACAACTTATGAAACAATCAAATAGGAATTACAGTAATTACACAAAATGCACTCTATTATATACGTATAATATACACCCGATGAATAACGTCATTTCATATATAGTATATACATACAATATTGGCATTACATAGAAACGGCAACGCCTGATGTGTGTACATTCTAATTATTCATAGACTTGAATTTGTTGTTGTTGCCTGCTTGCAATCTTTGTGTGTGTATGTTTATCGACTGTAATTAAATTATTAGTAAGTGATTTGAATAAATTTGCGTGCTCAAATAAACCGCACATACGATTTTTACCGTGAACCCGAGTTACATGGCAAAAACAATCTAATCTTTAAAATTCTAGAATTCTTGACTATGAACACAAAAAAAGCATATATATATATTGATAATATAACTAGCTATATTATTCATGTTGCATTGCATATTTGAATGCATGAAAAAGGATTCATCGTGAAAGGGCGTTTTGCTAGGGAAACTTTCCAATGCAGTTGTTGTTGTTGTTGGTGTGCACCGGATCTCCCGTTCTAGCGGAAGTAATGGTTCACTCAAATAAACATTCAAATTTTGCGAACCCAAGTTAATTCATATACTTGTATTGTATATAATATAAAGAAACACGTTAAATACTTTTGCTAACTAGAGAGTCGAGCAAAAGAATATATAACATATAACTACAAAACTCTAATAAATATAAAATATAACGATCGAGAAGTCATCGTCGCTGCCGCCGCCGCCTTTAACTTCGTCATCACGGCCGCTGCTGCCGCCGCCGCGCGTACTCACACACGACAAAATATTTGTGTGTACGGTGGTCCGTGTCTGTGTCGTCTCTCTCTCCGTAAGGCATTTATTAATAAAACATTTTGGCAAGCACTTATCTATTTTGATGCGTTCAAAAATAGACGGGACATATTTTCGCGTAGATTTTCATAATAAAAGGCAAACGAAAATCGAAGACACTCGTACACACTATCATCGTGAATTTGCGATCATTTGAAGGGGGCACTGCAAACATACCCGAAAACATTCACTATAAACGTGTCCTGTGGTGGGGCAATGAATTGATCTGTATCACACTGTCCGGATCGGACTATTCACTCAGGCCAGAAGCGTACACACACGACACAAATTACGTATGTATATATGTGTATAGACAAAACACATACACACACACATGGGGGCTGCGCAGCGCAGGCGATCGGGCGAAACGGTAAACTAGATGTGAGATTTTCGTTTGTGTATGTGTTTGTGGGAGAGCTTTGCTGAGGAGCTGCGCTGCGCGATTATGTAGTTGTGTGTAGTATACGCGATACGTGAAATCCGCACACAGCAGACATCCGCGCCCGTGTGTGTTGTTCGCGAATGGTGTCAACCCGATTTTCAACACCGCCGAGCGTACGCTGCGTTCGCCCCTTGACACAATCACTCACCGGGTAGTTTGGGCTTGTCGATGCAAATCGTTTTACGGTGGCTGCGAACGGTTTAAAAACACTTTTTCTGCGAAATGAACACGAACGCCACAGTATTTTAGCAATTTTTCATCGACTACGCCATTATTTTACGTATACGTACAAACGAAACGAAATGCACTTTGCGGTTGACAGTCAGAGGTGCGGTGTGTGTGGGCGCCCGGTCGGTGATGAAGCGGCGGCGTAATCGAGATTTTTTTAGTGTTGTCGTCGTGGCGTTTGGGACCCAGTATACACGGCGTAATGCGTATGTTTTTGGAGATTTTGCTTGTTTTTTTTAATTAAATCTCGAGATTCTCGGCTAATCTATAGGAAATAAAGAGATCTTTAAAGGTTTTTAAATTAAGGGCTTTAGTTTACCCCTCGGTTTACCCCAAAAAATTACAAAAAACATTAAATCAATCCTTTTTTTAAATAAAGATTTTTCAAAGAAACTTATGGCTGAAGTGCAGTTTAGGCCGTAGACCTAAACTGTAATTTTATCTCAAAGAGGTTTTGAAGAGGATTCCCCTAATACTGATAAAAACAACATTTTATGTTTAGGAAATGAAATTTTTAGGGAGGGAGTGATTCCACGACCTTAAAAACTGAAGGGCTGTTGAGATTTAACATTTTACAAGATAATTGCATCCTTTTTTGCCCCTCCCCTTCCCTCCTCCCCCTATAGCAAATTATATGAATTATGACGTTTTTTGGAATATCTCCTGAATGGGAAGTTCGATTGCCCCCTTTTATTTTTATTTTATAGATATTTTAAATACCAAACACACTTACTACAAAATATTTATTTCCCTATTTTTTTACCAAATCTTTGAACCCCTGCCACCCCTAATGGGTTCATTTCCTAGACATAATATAATCTTATTCGGTGTTGGGGGACCCTCCTTATGAGAGAGGAGGGGGTGAAGTTCCCCAGGCCTAAGGCCTAAACTGCACAAACTCATTTTTTGCTCCACAAACATAATAATAAAAATAAATAAAAACTTATTTATTTTTTTAAATTACTATTTATATATATTATATTATTTCAGCGAAATATCGT
>JAAAKO020050174.1:0-11198 GCA_010015015.2 Bolitophila cinerea
AACACACCCACACAACACCAGCAACATTTCAGCACATAAAATTCTCTCTGTATTGCTTGAAATATATGTATTTCATTTTATTTAATATATTTCTCTCTTTAATGCTTGAAATATATGTATTTCATTTGCATTTGCAAAACCAAAATGATTTAAAACACAATATTGAGGTTAAATAATACGCTCAGTGAGCCGACTCACGGTGCAAAAAGCCAGTGACAATTTGACGTAAGATGTGAGCTAATTTTCAAATAGGAGAATACCAATTTTGAAAAAGCAGTCGCGGAGCTGTCAAAATGGCTCACGGAGCTGTCAAAACGGCTCACTGAGTTTAGTGGAATACACCCGCTGCTGGGCAAACAGTCACCAAACACACACACACACACACACACACACACACAAACGCGAAGTTAGGGATTATAACAATAACACACCATATATGCGTATGTATTTGTGTGCATGTAAGCAGTGCCAAAGAGCACTGCTTAGATTTTGACGTAACAAGTATTGTCAGATTTAAGGATTATTTTTTCCACAATTCTGTCAAATCGCAATCCTTAACTTCATTGACGTCGGTCGTAATCAACCCCTGTGTGAGTCGCTTGTGTCTGCTGGTGTTTGTGTGTGTCTGTCACTATGTGCACTATACAATAACGGTATTTATAGCACAGTGTATAACAGCAGGCGGTTTTTATATAATTAGTAGCAAATTTTTGAATTTTTAGGTGAACAAAAAAATATATTTTTGGTGGTATATTTTAAATTTTTAGGTGGACAATATTGAATTATATGGAGTAAGCTAAATTAGATGCCATTGTTTTATAGTAAAAACATTGGGAAAAGATGGCGGTTACTTACGTTTTGAGTGCATATCGTTTCTTTTAAGATTTTAATAATAAACAATCAAGATGTATTAAATAATAATATCGACCGCCATTTTTTTCAGCGCGAACTCAAGATGCATGCGGACTGTGCAATTATCTGCTAGCTGCGCAAAAAATTGGAATTGCACAGCCGCGTTGTTAATCAGTGCGCAAATGCTGGCCAGATTGGCATATATTTTTAGCCGTAGGGCTGTTTATTTTGCAGGCCGTGTATCTTTTATATCTTTTAGCCACGGTTTGCCACGCTGCTGCAGGCGTGCAAATGTCGGCACACTTGACAATTGCACAGTTGGCGTCTGGTAATAATAATAAATATTTATTCGCTTTGTCGTTGCATAAAAATGGAAAATATAAATATTTTTATATAAAAAACAAACATCGAAGAAAATGTGGTAAGGGACTTTTTATTTGTTGATTTTTTTAAAAATCATCCAATAGTAAATACGCAAATACTCACAACTCATTCTCATTTTTTGCACCATACGATTTTATTATATACATATACTATTATTGAATATATTATATATAACATAATAAATCGAGTAATATTCCGAGGCACTAATATCGCCTTTACTCCCATCGCTACCAAAGTCATCAATTTTCTATTATCCAAGATTTGATTAAAATTATTAAAATTTTAAAACACAAATATTAAAAATGTGACAGCAATGACAGCCAACCATGTACAATCTGTGTCTAGCCCTGTGTACAGCTGGATAGCGACACACACACATTTGAGCATTTTCACAGCCCGTGTATTAGAACCGGCTGTGACATGACAAAAGTGTACAAATTGACACAGGCACCTTCAGTCATAACCAAACTCCACATTATTTGTGACACATTTTTCAACTGAACATTCAGCCAAAACTCAATGGAAAATTAAATACAAAATGTTTAGCGCATACGAAGCACACGACGACTACGATTTTTTGTGTGTGTTTTAATCTTAGGGTAGTATGCAATTTAAATATTTAACTATTACTGATGTAATTAATCAACACGGTAGGCAAGTTATTAGCGCGGTTAAGAGCTGAGAGTGCGGTCGAGTTTAAATCTCACGGTTTCTTCATATTTTTTTTGGCAATATGCATTCCATAGCATTGAAACGCACATTACTTCGTAAATTCCAATCGACTAGCCTATACGATACCGGCATTTATATAGGCTGCAGACTGTATAAACGCATAGTCAGCGCAGGCCAGACGCGTATGGGCACACGCAGGGCAGCGATTCCGACTGAGAGAATTTCAGGTTCGATTTCAGGGCAAACTTCATACTAGACTTTATTTATTATATGGCAAATATAATGATATTTCAAAATATTTTCTTATTATAAATTGGCGACATCCGGTCGTCTGTCAAAGAATCACCATAATTATAAAATGCTATGTAAAAAATGCATAATCAAATAATTATGTTTATTTAAATTGTTTAAAAATATAATATATATTATAATGAAGTCGTGCTTATGCATTTGTTTTGTATTCATTTCTTAAAGTTTTTTTAGAAAATCTTTACTTATTTATAGTTATGCCAACTTAAATATACAGTTAGTCACTTTAATATTCGGACATAAACCAATAATTTACTATCAGGATAACGATCCAAAACATAAAGCATACCTAGTACGTGAATGGCTGCTTTTTAATTGTCCAAAAATTGTAGATACGCCACCACAGTCTCCTAATCTAAATGTGATAGAAAATCCTTGGGATGAATTGGACACAAGGATCAGAATACACAAAATTTTCTAATAAAACGGATTTGAAGAACATTTTAACATTGATTTAATGGTACTTTTGTTCATTTTTGGTGTGTGTCCGAATATTAAAGTGACTAACTTTTATATTTTTATATGTTTACATTATTAGTTTACGCGGTTAACGATCGCGAACTTTGTTTGACCAAACTATCTTATTACAATCTATCGAAACAATCAAACAATGTAATTGATTTATTTTCTGTGCTCTCTTATGTTCATGAAAATTAAAAATTGTGTGTAATAAAAATATAATAATATAGTGTATAACCAGTTTAATTTCAAGTCATACAGTGTTAACATATAAATACTAGTACAAAGTACATATATAACTTTAAAACATACAATAACTTTAATTTATTTCAATTGTCCAAAATATTTATCAAAAAAATGTATAAAACCTAACAGTTCTATTGAAATAAATGATTGCCTCTAAATATATTGAGATTTTGTGAGAGTATTAGAGAATTAATTGGGGAGAGTATGATTACTGTGGCAAGCTTATCTGGCTATATATTCTTGTAGATAATGGTATTCTAAGAAAAAATATAAGACGGTGAATATGCCAAGTCACTTATTTTAGGAGATAATCGATGCTTTAAATTGTGTTTTTGAAGCGAGTATGATTACTGTGGCAAGCCAATTTTTTATTCTTATATTGTTCCATTTAAGTTATTAGAATTATATATTTGTTTAGTATTATTTATTTGGTGGACTTTATATTCCGATATTATATTCCTTTTAAAAAGGTACTAAAAATATGCGATTGACAAAGGGGTGCCATAGGCAGCCCTTTGTTAAGTGCTGTTAAAAAATCTTTTACTTAAATTATTCCTTAAAATAAGTTATTTAGCATATTTATTGTTATTTTTTCTCAGAATAACATTATCTAGAAGTCAGATTTGATTGCCACACCACAGTAATCATATTCACTTTAAAACTCAATATTAAACATCAAATATCTCCTAAAATATGTGATTTAGCATAAATACTTTTATATATGTTATTTCTTAAAATATTATTATCTTAAAAAATATGTAGTATAATTGGCTTGCCACAGTAATCATACTCAAGCCAATAAATTATTTACCGGCTCTATATACATATTACATATGTATATATTTATATATGTATATATATATTTGTTCACCAAAAAATAATTATTTATGAATACATTATATATTTTAATTACCTTAAAGTATTCAACGCCTGTGATACAATACAAATCTGTCATCGATATTAATTGCGGCGTAATAAGATGATGCTCTAGCCTTTTATCTGTTTTTTCATTGTCCATATACCACGCAGAAGCCATTTCAAATCAGTAACAATTATTTAAATTTATTATTTTTATTTTAAAATTATTTTTGAAGATAACAAGAGACAATGCAAAGTACACACACTTGTTGAATTGTTATATTGTTAATAGATAACTGATAAGAGTTATTGTGTAGAACACCAAAACAGACGAAGACGACACATGACAGTGACATGCAAACTCCACTAACTCCCAGCCGATCAACAGGGGCGGGAGAGATGTTAACCTCCCATGTATGTATATATATATGTGCAGTGAAAACGGGACTATAGAAGTAGCGCACTAGGAATAAGTGCACTTAAAGAATAAGCGCACAACGATTAACTGCACTTGGAAAATCCGCACTATGCTTAACCGCACTAAAAATAACTAATAAATGAATAAGCGCACAACATTTTGTTGACTTTTGGAATAAACGCATTTCGCCGGCGCTCTCTAAAAGTAATGAAATTCAAACAACAAAAATCAATTAACATATAATAAAAAATGCAAAAGAAAGTGCGGTTGTACCGAGTGCGTTTTTTCATAATTGAACAACATAAAAGTGCGTTTAGGCATAGTGCGGTTATTCCGAATGCGCTTATTTCCCCGGTTAGCCAATAAGCGAGTTCAAGCGACTTTTAAGTGACTTTTAAATCTGCTTAAAAGCGACTTGATTTCGATTTGATTTGTGTGCATCAAGTTGTCGGTGTGGTTGCTTTAAATTTTTCGATATTATTGAAAATTGTGGTGTTGCCAGATATAAGAATTACATATCTTTAATTTTCAAAAAAAATAAAATATTTTTTTTATTAATATTTTTTTATTTTTAGTACAATTTTACATTTTTAGTATATATTGATTGTCATAAAGGATGATGGTGATGCAACTTTCTAAGTTTGCGCATATTGTGATTTTTAGGGACCTTGCTTTTTACCTTTTAGTTTTTAAGTTTGGCCTTTAAAAAATAGGATAATTAGAGAATTACAAATTTACCATGGAATAACTTACTTGTTTTTATATATTCTCTCTAAAATTAAAACAAAATGGATATGTCAACTTGTCAACTTAAAAATGCCGCAGTTTCGGCAAAGTTCGTGCTGCGTTCGAATTATATTGGCGAAATCCACACCCGCCAGAGGCGCTGTTTTTTTGTGTAAAAATTGACATAAGCTGAGTATTGTATATTGATTGTATGCGTGCGATTTGTACGGGAAGATCACTCACGAAACGTCAAAATCATGGTGTTGCCATCATGGATGGATTTCGCCAATAATCATGCAACACTGTAATTTCGTAAAAACTCGTGCAAACTGCAAAACACTTACAAAAATTCTGAGTTTGAACACTACTATTTTGTCGATCGGGCGATTTCATTAAGTGTCAAATACAAACAAATACAGCGCTTCTTGCGAAAGTGGATTTCAAAACATTTTTAATTAGATATTTCACAGTCTGCCGCTGACCCAGAGTAAACCTCGGAGTAAACAATCCAGCGATGGATAAAATTTCTGGATAAACCTATATCGAGTACGTAAAGTAATGAGAATGACTATATATATATATAATAATATACAACCATATACAACCTATGTATTCCCTCCTTTACTGCTATAATCTCACCGAAGGGTTATTGGTATTCATTATTCAAACATTTTTTTGTCGAATTGGCGATTTCGGATTGGGTGGACGTATGTATGCGCACAAAAGTGCTACTTGAAATTATGCGTCCTAAAATTATTTAAGCAGAAGTAAAAAAAATTGATTTATATTTATATTTCTTATTTTCTATAAAATATATAATAAAAAATAATCCGTTACGTACTTTATATTTCCAAAAACAAAGTTTTTGTTATAATATACTTAATAATTATTATAATTGCTTAAAATTTGCTTCAAAATGGCAAAAATGGCATTTCAGCACCAAGCTGGGACTGTTATGGAGTGTCTAAGTGTAAGTTTATACGGAATTACCATACACAAAAAATATTTAAATCAGCGTAAACAGAAGATTTAATAAGCTTATCGATAACCTTTTAACAATTCTATATTTCAAATGGACCATCTTTATAATTTTAGTTTAGACAACTGAGTTTTTTTTGTGTCTGTTTACTGTTTATTTAAAGGTGTTCCATTGGAAATGAACCATGAACATTTTAGTTATGTTGTATTTTGAAAAAGTTAATAATAATAATAATTTTTGCCTGTAACCAATATAAAGTATGCTTACTTGTTTTTAGATTCCTATAACGCTACATAAAGATCTTGATTATGATAGAGAAGGCAGAGAAATTTTAAAATGTGGATTTAAAATTGGTGGCGGCATTGATCAAGATTTCAAAAAAAGCCCGCAAGGATACACTGACTACGTAAGTTGTTAAAACCCTAAAATCATATATCAACCTTGTCAAAGAAGAAAAAGAATCTATAGAGATAAAATGCTAGCACCTTCAAACTATTTTTAATGTTGATAATAAGTTTAGTCTAGGGATGCATTTTGAATTTGGGCATTAATTGGTAAATGTTACAAAGATTATGATTTATGAATAACTACATAAACACAACAGAACGGAGTGAACAGAAATAATATTGTAAATGTTGTCTAATTTAACTTTTAAAACTGTCTTGGTTGCTAATGTTGAGCCGCATTTAATTGGTTTCTTATGCAGGATTGCATTATCATCTTCGTAAGGATGTATAAAAAAACAAGCCCCGTCACCGTATTCAAGGTCTTGTAAAATGTTCAAGCCCCATTGAACTACTCAGCTACTAACCCTTAGTGCATTTATAAATGTCATCTATTACTGCGATAAATAACAGTGGCCGAACTGGTCCAAATCACATTGAAATCCAATCATTTGATTGTCTTGTACAAATGTTGTCCACAAAATGTGACCGCGTTGTGTCCCACGCAATGTGAACATTTGCCGGGTTACTAGTGTGTTTTAGTAAAAGTTGAAGTTTAACGCAGTGATACTTTCGTGCAATGCTATCCGGCAGCTGGCCGTTATGCAAAATCCGACGAGGAGAACCGGCATACATCTCCTGCATGATGCTGTTTGTCTTCAAAGGTACTGCATAACGATCCTTCGTTATCTGAAAAAGCTATATGTGTCTCTCCAGACGGCCAAATACGATATACCTTGTTTACCTCGAGGCCGTTTAACATGTCTTTTCTTGTCACGTCCAACACTTTTCTTTACAAGACGGTGCATATTAAAATACCTAGCTCTGATTTCGGGTTTTTGGGTTCTAACAGTGTGACACTCAGTGATGAGGCTCTATGACGTATTCCAACTACCAGCATTAAATGTGTAATATGCTTCTAGACAGTGTTTAATTGCTGTTTCTTTGGAGTTGTAGCAATATTTTTGGTCATTTTGTACGACAACTGCAGTTCGCAAAAACAACGTCGCCGCCGCACCTGTTCTTCATGTTCAATCGACATAACTTGGAGTTAGCGTCTCGCCATCAGTGTAAACTTATAAGTCTTTGTAGCATATTTTGTGTGATAATAGGTTCCGGGCATTGTAAATTGTTGCGAGTTGCAAATCCCTAATACACAATTTTCCGTTTACATTGATTTTACCCAGACCATGCCGTCCCATAACATGGGTCAACCCTTCGATTCGAGAATCTATCTTGCTAAATACAAAATAGGCGGACTTAGTAAGACACAATTTATATCATGCGTAATACGTTATCTACTGTACACGATATGGGTAAATTCCATGTTTAATGTATAGGCTGGTACAAAAAATCAGAAGATTTAAAATTTGAAAAACATGTAAATAAATAAAATATTTACATGTAATGAAACTATGGGACTAAAACGATCTTTTAAAAAGTTTTATTGGAAATATTTCAATAGATTTAGTTTAACTCTGAACTATATGAGGTATATTTTATTCATTACTTTTATCTTTCTTTTAATGTAAATATACATTAAAATATCATTTCAATAATAAAATTCCAAAAATGTAGTTTTAAAAGTTTTATTATCTTGAGTTATAAAAATAATATAGTATAATATAAAGTCAATAATGTATCATGCCACTTTAACGGAAAATAAAAAGTTCGAAAGATTTTACTCTCACGTCAAACATTCGCAAGATTTAGATATAGAATTTCTTGGAACCGAATTTCGACTTCAAAAAAATGATTTATGTGATAAAACCGCATGCTCTGTAATCATCCCAGACAACACTGTTCCCAATTAATTGTGTATGAACATGGCACGTTGGGCTTGCCTTTTAACAAATCAATTTTGTCTATAAATAATCATTTTTAAATTGCCTTTAAAGATCGCCTAATATTATGAATATAATTGCGTACCGTGTGCCAAAATATAAACAAGAAAAGCATATTTTTACGAAAACTTAATTTTTTATTTGGGTCTGATTATCAACAATTATTTTCAACTTTTTAATAACATATACAACATATACATACAATTTTTTTTTTAGGGAATATACGTAACAGAAGTACATAATGAAAGTGCTGCAGCTAAAGCTGGACTCCGCATACACGACAAGATTCTTCAATGTAATGGCTACGATTTTACAATGGTAACACATAAAAAAGCAGTAAGCTACATAAGAAAAAATCCGGTTTTAAATCTCTTGGTTGCACGAAGAGGTGTTACTTCAACTTAAAAAAATATATGTATTTTTGTTAATTTTGAATTGTAAGAAAATACTGATATTATCGTCGACGTCGGCAGTTGACATTAAACAAACGTTACCATTACATGGATAATTTATTCATATGCATATCTTTCATATGAAATAAAATGCCAAAATCAAATAGAGGGAACCAATCGGTGTAATAAGATTTAAGTTTAAAAATGTTTCTAATTTTTATGAATAATAAAAAATATAAAAATGTATTTTTGCCGTGTATGTGAGTTTAAACTTACCAATACTTCGTAACAATATTGTTCCTAATTCAATAAAAGTTTAAGGATAATACAACAAATATAATGTAAGACGACACCCATCGGTTTAAATTTTTGTAACACACCACCACGTTTTACTAAGCAAAATTATCTAACTATCAATAAAAAAACAATTATAATAATTTGTTTTAGGAATATTTATTTGAAATTTTGTATTATTTAGAATTTGATTAATAATAATTAGTGATTTTAGTCGTTTGTAAGAAGTTTTTAGCTATATAGTGTCTAGCTAGATGTTGATGTTAGTGATGTATAGATATTTCCGCAAAATGTTCACCTATTGTTGAAAAGGAAACTTTCTTATTTTAGAAATTTAAGGTAATGCTATAATGTATAACGTATTTTTCTACCAAACATTTTGAATTATTTTTCTGTTTCCTTTTTCTTGTTTTATTAATTGTTTTGGCTTTCTGTCGCACCCGTTACATTAAATAATATATATATAAGCATTTTTAATACATATTTATTACTTTGGAAATATCTATTGCCTGTGAATATTATTTTAATTTAATACAAACATCTACCAATATAAGATTCTATACAATTTTATACAGAATTAAACCTAGAGTATGAGACACAAAACTTTTGAGAAATTATTAGTGTCACACTACTTCCGCCACCAACATAATTTTATCTTTTTCAGCTTTTAATTTATTTTAGAAATCACTAGCCTGCGGCCGTATTCTGAGTCATTAGTGACCAGCGACTCACCAGTAATTTCAAAAAAATATATTCTGAATAAAAAAGTGACCCATTTTTACTCAGCAAGCTACTCAGTCACTTTAAAATATTAACAAACACAGAAAATATTTGCAACACGACCGGAAACGGCCATTGATGGATTGAAATTAAATGTTTCTTTTTATATTATTAAATTATTGCCTTTATGTATCATTATTTAGCTTGTTATTGTTAATTTTGTTTAAACTATATTATTTATATACTTTTAAAAAAATAATAATATTTTTTTTGTAAAAAGGAGCTTTTATGAAATTATTATTATTAAATAGTCTCTATGCAGTCTTGTAATTGACATAAGCGATGCTGAGGAAATATGTTTACATACAAAACAAACACTGAAATGGATCAAACATGTAAGAGTCGCCATCGATTTTGTTTGGGTCACCTACAAAATCGATGACTCGGAAATGAGTCACTTTATGAACTCATAATACCATGAGCGCTGGGAATATCTTAATTATTTAAAACACCTCCGAGTTTGGTTTCATTATTTATTACTATATTATTTGGTTTTACAGTATTAGTTGTACATCTGTACATCTGACTACGATTATCGATGTCGGATTGCGCAGGTCCTTGATGTAGACAGGTGAACGAGTTCCCCTTTAGCGTGGCAGAGTTAAATCGTAACAAATGCGGCCAAATACAGCACTACCCTGCACAGCGACCACGGCTCGTATTAAAGCGGGTGGAACCGTCACCTGACCGCTCGGCACCTCCTGATGTTGTGGTTTGGCTTTGTTATGGTCATCAGGTTCCTCTTCTTCCGCTTCAGGGCCAAGAGTGCGCCATAGCTTAATCTTGTCGTTTGCATAGTTTGAAAAAAAGAAGCGTTGTTATTGTTGAGCTCCCGGTATATCCTTGATTAGATAACGGTCCCGGTCCAAACATTTCTTTATCATGTACGGACCTTTGTACTTGGGCCCCAGCTTTCGAGATTCGCCATTATTTGAATGTGCGAGGTGTCTTCTTTCTTGTATTATTTCTTGATATGCACCTTCCGCGATGTCTTGGAGTAACATGGCGTCTTCCTTGGAGTATCCGCCTTTTATCACACCACTAATCATGGTAGTATCTCGGTGCGCATCACTATCGTCCTCACTACCTTTGTACGGTGCTACCTTCTCGTTCGGCTTTAGCGATATATTGTTGGCTAGTTCTTCATAAAATGATCTGCGTATTATTGGTCTGTGAGCTGTTGTTGGTTAGGCTGGGCTTTTCTCATATTAGCTGCACAGTAGCTTTGTCCCCAACCACACTTCGTCCTAACCCAGATCATCGACAAGATGAGGTTCTTCGTGGCACACCTGTCCGTCAACTGTAATTTTTGTTGAAACTTTCTGGTTACAGACTACTGATTTTGCTCCAAATCCCTGTATGGCGAATTGAGTACAAAACTGTATTCCTCCCACGGCTGTGGCTAGTGTACTGCCTAACAGCGATCGTCGATTGCCTCCGTCAATGAACGCTCTCATTTTATGGCTACCAACTTCCACAAGCTATTTGAACGCACCTTCCTCCAATTCGGAAACCTTCCGAATTCGTTCCGCACGGGCGTTA
>JAAAKO020050185.1:0-11197 GCA_010015015.2 Bolitophila cinerea
GGCGAATCGTTCGTAGGTGAACACTTGTAGGTTAATTTTTGTAGGTGAAAAGTTTGTAGGCGAAACGTACCCAACCCGGAAGATTATACTGTAGAGAACTTCATATGTATTATTTACATTGTTTTATTATATTATTCATTGTTAACTATATTTACTTTATAGTGACTATCGTTTCATGGCTAGTTTTATTTGTGTATGAGAATCATTTAATTTAAAGCATATGCATAGTTATATTTGTCTGTAAATACATGACCAATTATTTTTTTAAATGTAGATGTTATTAGAGTTGTCTATGTGTATTTTGTTTAGTATTAAGTAGCCATTTAACTCTATTATATCTTTATAGCACTGTGTGTAATTACTAGAGCTAAGTAGGTCAATATTTATGTCTCCAAAAGTATTCCTACAATAAAACCTCTTACTAACTGAAGGATTTTTCGAACTTTATACAAAGATCGAAATGGTTTGTGATAGAAAGATAAATGAAATACAAATCAATCAAATGAAACGTTCTTCTACTAATTCAATCTAATTAGATAAAAACAAACCTGATCCAGATGAACTTGATTTCCTTTTCTTTTTGCCTTTGTCGGATGCAGTTGGAACAGTTTTACGAGAACCAGTTGGTGAAGTCTAAAAAAAAAAATTAACATGCGTAATTTGATATAAGAAATTGAAACTTACCCTTTTTCGTTTCAGGGAAGGACTATTTCGCGATGACCTCTTTTCAGGAACAGGCGATACATTCCTTTTCCTGGATATCGGTGGCGAGCGACGCACTTCAAGAATATTATTATTTTTAAAAAAGGTAAAAAATGAAATATTGCTATTTAACATGTGTATATTTATCAAATGGCATTATATAGTTTGTATCAAATTGTGACAATGTTTCTTACGACAAAATTTAATACTATACGATATATAAATACCTAAACAATTGAATAAAAAACTGTTTTTTAACACACTTCGGCATTCAATTAAGTTGTTTTTTAATTTACGCAAAATTATTTTGTATTAAATTAAACGCTTGTTTTTTTGAAAAAAAAAAGAAGAAAAAATATACAAAATATTTTCATTTGAGGTATACGTAAATATAAAAAAATGCCAATATGTAAAACATTTTAAAAGTACCTATATTATTCAGTTGTTTATGTGGCGTCGGCAAATTATTATTTTTATTAAAAGCTTTTCCACTAGCAGAAATTGCTGCTTGATGATTAAGATAAACAATTTTTTAAGAATATTATTGTAAAATAATTTTATTGGTAATGTACCTGGTGAATGTCTCCGTTTTGATGGTGGTGTAGGCGAGCGTTTTCCAAGACGTCGTGTGAGAGGTGGAGACTTGTTGACACTTGCATTTGAGTTAGTTTGTACGCGTCTGCGCCGTGTATTTGGAGAAGGTGATCGACTGGTGGCTGAGCTGGAATCTGAAGGAGATGAACTACTGCTGCTGTAAGACGAGTTGCTGCTGTAACTGCGACGATCACGTTTGGAGTGTTTGTCTCGGCCAGGCGATCGGGAGCGCATCCAAGGATCGTTCCATTCATCGCCACGACCTGCAGGCTCTGCTCGTTGTACAATCACTTCTCGGGCTGGTCGAATACGGCGCTACATAAAAAAAAACAAATATAAGCTCCGAAACGAACATGTTTTATGTAATGTAATCTTACTTTTCCGGGTATTTCATCTTCATACTGTGGCATTCGATGAGGTGGTAGCTCGCGATATCTTGCTGATCTTCCGTAAAGATCATCTTCGAATGGTGGCAATAGAGCGCCACGTGCAGCTGGATACTTTGGAGAGGAACTATTGTAGTTGCTATCGTAATGTGCTGGAGGTTTAACAACCGGATACTGAGGTGAAGGCTCAGGTGTAGCACGATCTCTGATGTAATAATTATCTTTCTCGAGTTCATCATGAGATGCAGACAAATTCATTTTCTTGTCTTCAAAATCCATATCCTGTTCTTTGCGTTTATTGGCTTTACGCATCATTTCCTTAGCAGTACGCAATCCACGCTCCCATGCACTTTCGGAAGAAGAATCAGCTGTAGGTGGTCGTGCATGAGCAGGCACAACAAATGCTGGATGATGTTGTGGTGCATGATGCATGGATGGTCGTTCGTTTCGGAAATCATGATATCCAGGTGGACCATATGGACCAGCGTGTGGAATTGGTACTGGTCTTACCATTTCAAACATAGTGTAATTACCTTTGTCTGTGACACCAGGATGCAAAAATCTACAACTCATTCCCCATGTGCATGCACCCCGAGTATAGAATCGACACACTGGTTTGGGTTCAGTTTCTTCGGGACGCTTTTCATCTTCGTCACTCACTTCGCCTTCTTCTAGCTCATCAGCATCCTCGACCTCACCATCAGATTCTTTTTTGTTATTTTGTTCCTTGATAGGGAGTTCGTCGTTATCTGCGACAGTCAAAACTTCTCCACATTCGCCCTCTTCCGCTTCAAAATCTAAAGCATCCTCATCATTTTTTTTATCCAATCCTACAATTCTATCTGCATTTGCAGGACTTGGGCTGCGACTATGCAGCGGTTCGTCCAAAGATTTTATCTGATTTTTGCGTTGGTCTAGTTTTTGGCGTAAGTCAACTATTATACTGGATGGCATTTCTTCAACCTAAAAATAAATGTAAGTATGTATTTAAATATTAAACAACATCAAGACATACCAGTTGTTCTTCCTGGGTATCATCCACATTGATTTGGTCTGGTTTTAACTCATTGTCTGACTGTTCACTTTCTAGATCACTCACGTCACTTAGATCCTCATGACTCATGTTAAGTGCCTCAGGTGCTGATGACATCATATCGTGCACGGTAACAGATCCTACCCGTGGATTGTTCTCTTCGTTTTCCGATTCCAAATCAATGTCTGATATCTCTTCTGGTTTGAGATGCTGCTCAATGTCACTTACACTTGACACACTAGACGCACGGGAACTTTTTGAAGTGCGTACTGGTGATATTGACTGATTACGGGATATAGACCGATTGGATGCCTGCAATCTATTCGGTGTAGGTGCATCGCTGCCGTTGGACACAGACCTTGAACGATTTGTACCGGACACATTGATCGAAAGAGGACTGCACGATGATTTACCATTATTCGGTGATTTTATGTTTGATTCGGCTGAAGCAGCACTATATGCTGAGCTTGATCTAGATGCCGCGGAATTTGATCGAGTTTTTGATCGTGATTTTCGAGAAATTGGCGATACGTTAGAGTTCGTCGATGACGACGAATTGGAGGCAGATGAGCCCGGTCTCGAGTCATCACTGTCCATGTTTTATTCTGGAAACAGAATATGATTTATAAAAAAGTAAAAAAATGTAAATAGTGTATGACAAATGCAAAATATTACTAAGTAATTATTATAACTGTTAGGAAATGACCAAAACAGAAAAACTCATACTTACCAAACAAATATAAATATGCACACTAAAAACAATTATTAAATTATGTAAGCAAAAATACGACAAAGACATGGATAACTGTAGAACGGCTGTATTTTTCCAAAATCAGTTTGGTCTGATGAATTAAAAGGAATATACGCAGGGCAAACCTGACATTAACAGCAAAGGATAGGTTTTTAAATTTTCTTTTCAATCTATATATAAATAATTCGAAACAATATATTCATCCTGTTGTATTTTTTATTATTAGTCCACTTCTTACCTTTGCTACACGCTTTACACGATAGTGCTGAAGGAGTTTCACCATTTTAACAACTTTTTTTATTATGCTATTAACTTGCGAATTATTCACTTTTAAAGAAGAACTTCGACGTTTGCAAACAAAATTAAAAACGCGATACTTTTGCGAGCATTTTCTCCAATACTTTTGGGAAATACATTTTTTTCACCACAAACACAAACCACATAATTTAATTTATTACACAGCACGCACAGAAACTAGGTAGCTGCAGGAGTCCAAGGACTCACACCAACATTTTTTTACGATTTAATGCGGGGAATATGTTTTTCAATTAAATTCAGTTCTTTTCTTCGGCCATTTTTGACATAACATAACTTTATGCTTTATATACTTATACTTTTCGTTGCCTTTGTTTATTATAAATAACCCATTTTGAACCATTTTTATTGGATTTTGGGCTTACCTTTATGAACGAAGCGATGTTTATCTCTGTGAGATGTTTTTCAGAGATTTTAACGCTAATTTAAGGTAAAAATATTTAAACTTTGATAAAATTGTCTGTACTGTTTCTGTGATCTCTGGAAACTGGAAAGTTAAAAATCAAAAAATAAATGCAGAAACATGTACGCCATATTGTGTGAGTATGAGAATGAGAACAAAATAAATGTATAGTGGCGACATCTGCTACATATAAAAAAATGCTGCAAAGTAGTATGTTCACACCTCAAACCTAAAGCTACGGGCTCCATGCAAACGTACGCGTAGACTTTCACGTAGACGAAAATCTGTATCATGTGTATTTAAACGAAAGTGGTCTCCTTGTACGTTCCATTAAATGAACAAGTAAACGATAAGTTTATGTTCACACATACGTACGGGGCGAAAATATTTTTCTGTATCTGGCTACAGATTTTTTTTTAGAACGAAACTAACAAAAATTCGAGCAAAAATTAGCTAAAAAGACATGTGTATATAATGTTTATCAAAATAGTAGTTATGGTTTTTATTATTATTATTTAATTTAAAATGGTTTCTTATTAAATTGGTCTTCACCGAAAATACTCTAAGAAGAATTTGCCTTCACTTCTATTCTTAGAAATATCATGTCGTGCCGAGTTTTTAGACCAGTTTTGACATATTGTAATAAAACGTTTTTAATAGTTTGAAGAAGATAAAATCACAGATACTCGTAAAAATGTAGTAGGTAGACAATATTTTTAGTTTTTATAATGTTTGTTTTACTATTTTACAAGGTTTTATGGTAAAATAATTAAATAATATTTGAATTTTTAAAATATGTTTATGCGCATATGTTAAGCCATCTGTTGAAGACAAAAATAACTAAAAAAACTGCCTCGAATTACAAGTCCGTACATAGAAAAAGTGGTTCATTTCGTGTCTATATAGAAAAGTCTATGCCTCACACACTAGGGAAGTGTATTTAACCGCGAAGCATATATTAACAAAAACCAAAAATAAATAATGAAAATATTGCACTTATTGTATTTTGGTATTATGGTCTTTCGCGTTTAATTTTTTTTAAATAGATACCATTTACCGGCACACAAAGCTGTATTGGGATCCTTCAAGGAATGAGGCGCCTTCAGTGGAAATTTGTGGAATTAACAAACTTGGACGCTCTACTGTAAAAAAAATAGTTTAACCTATTTTTTTGTGTATACATGTTATGTGAACAACGTTATAATTATTAACACAATATTTAGGGGTGTGCAATTTAAATACATTTTACTAACAATCAGGAGTACGTGTACATAACATAAATGTCAAAAACAGAATTGGCATAAATACCAATTCTCTTGTATCGTAATTTTCGTAAAAATTGTTTACTGCATACCAGAGATGGGGGCCGGTCTAATATTACCGGCGGCTGTAAATGTGCCTCACCCTTTTAAGCCATTCGTATAAGCTCTATATCGAAAATAAAAAAATAATTTAAGTTAAAATACGTCTGGGTGTCCTCGCCAGCCATCAGCATAGTCTAGACGAGATTTTAATGAAAATCATAAGATTTGGTAGATTTTAGCTTAAATACATTTCCTGTGAAGAATACAAACAATAGAAATTATAATATATGCATAACAGCTTGTCACTATATATATATTTTTGATCGACGTATACAATTTTTGAAACCCATTCGACCAAAAAAACCTAAAAATTATCGTGTCGATTTGCAGTTTTTACCGCACGATATACACGCCCAATTTGAGTACCCTGATGCGCGAACGTTCAAATCACCGCAAATATGACGAAATTTATGAGGTAGGTCAAATGCGCGAATATTCATATACGCGAACGTTCAAATGAGCAAACGTTTTATGAAAAATCAGCTCAGATGAACGAACAAATGAAATTTACTAGAATATAGGGTCAAATCATCGAACACTGTAGTAGATCAAATGCTCGAACGTTCAGATGCGCGACGAGTTTTTGAAGAAATCATTGATTTACATAAAATAAATCAATTATTTTTACGAATTAGGTAAAATAGTTATACAATTAAGAAACTCAAAGAACATACGTATATTTTTAATAAATGTCTTATTTACATACAATTAATATTTAAATAAAAATATAATTTTTTAAAACGGAGCGCACATAAGCAAAAAAATGTAATGTGCTGTAAATAAAACCCATATAGGAGCAAAAATTATTATATATCATATATCATTGTATTTTTTTAATTTAAAATATTCGAAATAAGATAACATAATTTTAAAATTTATGTTTTTCAATGAAAAAAAAATGTTATTTAATAAAAATAAAATATATATTAATAACGAAAAAGATTTTCTTTAAAAGACTTCATAATAGTGAATAAAAATAATATACAGTATTCCACATACAAACATCTATCTTTGACGACACGCGCGCCACCTTCGGTGTGCGGATTTCGCCTATCGTGAATTAAATTTTATTTGACGTTTCAAGGTACTGCGTATTTAAGTAAAATATGCGCGCAGACTGATTGTCAAATAAACGTTCGCGTATCTGAACGTTCGAGCATTTGATCTACTACACTGTTCGATGATTTGACCTTATATTCCAGTAAATTTTATTTGTTCATAAATTTCGTCATATTTTCGGTGATTTGAACGTTCGCGAATCTGAACTGTCTCTAGTTAAATTATTTTTCTATCATTTGACCCAAAATCGACCTAAAGTATGAATATTTCGCGCATATGAACGTTCGCGCATCTGAGCTGCTCCCGAAAAGAAAACAAAAGATAAACGTTTCGTAGCCATTACATTGTGTCTTCCGATTTGCGATCAACTGTCCCCAACGTATATGTTATAAAATGTTGTTAAAATTGTGGTATACCCAAGATCATATAGATACGCACGCGCACATATACATTTAAGTGATCCAGATGTATAGAAGAAGTTGGTAGAAGTATATACACCCAATGTGAGACCTAATCTTAAGGCGGGTGTGTGCAAGGCATTTTTGCAGTAAGCTAGAACTGGAGAAGGCTTTTAAACTGCCTGTTACCAGTACGGTTTTCCAAGTGAAAGTCCTTGCAATTTTCAATAGCGCAAGTCTTCTAGAACAAAAAAATGGCAAAAGCCACCCTTAAAGACCTAAGCAATTTTATATAATCAACGCTAGTAATGAAATGCTATGAATCGCTATATAGAAACTCGTAGCTCTATGACTGCGTTCCAGCTAACTAAGACATAGCAGAAAATTAAAAAAGTATATGAGCTAGCGAAAAAGGGTGAACATCAGGATCAACAAATGCAAGAAAATATATACTTCCACCTATTCAGCATCTATACTAAATCGAGAACGAGGTCTTTCTAGCCAAATCAACCCGACAAGGAGAAAAAAGGAGAACCAAGCAACTGATTTCGCAAATTAAAATGCAGATGTATGGTAAGAATTCTGACAAGGCACTAAGAAATGCACTAATTGAGAGGAAATAAGTTCTATAGAAACGACATAAAATATCTTATGACACTTCCCTGTCGTTTCATTTAGCAGATACTCATGCCTAGGATTGTTTTACCTGGATGATCTAACGGAAATGGCGGACCTCTCGATTTCCGGAATTAAAAAATGCGACGACCTTAAGCAACCCGGAGCATAATGGATTAACCCTAGCTGGTTGCTACTGTACTATTAGTTTTTTTTCTGTACTATTATTTTTTTTCTATAGAGAAGCTTTGTGCTTATTTGTACGGCAGCAGTTCTCTCACTGAGGGTGAGAGAACGCTCCTCTCTGTAGTTTCTCGTATGCACTGGCTTGACACAACGGATTTTGTCGCGAGAAACTTTTCAGTAAAAAAAAAAATTAAAAAAGGTTTCTCAAAAATTAACACTTGTATTTAGGAAAAAAAATCACAGGGCAGAACAAAAAAACTTTACGCGAATGACCAAACGATCAAAAGTTAAATCTAATAACTAAATTCTAGAATAAAACAAATTATATTCCTAAAACTAAATGGGTGTGTGATTTTACGTGTGTGTATGTGTAGGTGTATGTATTTTTTTTTGATTGTACCTCGGGCTCGACTGCGTTGATGGTGGATCTAGTCAACTACGTCCTCTGCAACTTGATTCTTCGAAATGAACGAGTTTCTACTTCACTACTGCGTTTCCTCCTTTAGATTTATATTAACGTGTGTTGTAACGCATCGTCGTTTTCGCATATCGCATCACACAGTCTATCACCATTCTTCGCACTCTATCCTGCATGCGAATTACTTAGCGTTCTCGATGGTGAGAGATCTTTTCGATGGCGTTTTGTCGGTGTATGCATGTATTGTGGAATAAATGTATCGTGTACTTAAACTATTGTGTGTGGGCGTGTATATGAGTTTGTGTACTTAGCTTATAGTTACATGGATCTTATATGTTTGTAATTCTGCATATGTATTCGTGTTCTGTGATTTTTTTTTGTACTGTTTGGGTAATTTAATTTTAGTCCCGTGCGTGCGTTCGTTTATGTTTAGCTTCCCAAACTTAGGGTACAACAAGTTTAGAAAAAATAAAAATATATTATATTAAATGGCTCATATTATTACAAATCTTACTTGTTGGCATTGCAATTCCATATCCCTTCGAATCCAGCATTCCTCCAATCTGTGTCAGGTTACAATTTCGTTCAATAATGTATTCTAGAGATGTTGATTCCATGAAAAAAGCATACAATCTTTTACTTTTTGCTACTCTTTCTTCCCCTTCTTTGTTGTCTTTGACAAACACTGAAGGCTCTGCTGATTCCATTGCGGACCACATTCGTTGATAAATGGAAAAATTGGATTCCTATGTACGACAAACAAGTATATTATAATTAAAAATTTCATATATAAATTATTTACTAGATGAAAAAACCATCGAACTATAAAAGTGTTTTTTAATTTGTTGACAGCCATTGAATAGATCGCGGTTACGGTACGATAATTTACAGTTTTGGACGGCAGCAGGAAATAACCCCAAAACATTTTCAGTACACAACAACAATCGGTGAAAGACAAACTATAACCTTGTAAAAATCTCCCAAAATCTCTTTTCTCTCTTCTTCTCCTGTGTTTTTGTCAAATAAAAGAAGAGTGCTGCGCTTGCGCAGCACATGATTGTTGTTGTATAATAAAAATGTTTTGGGGTCTATTTTTTGCCACCCAACAATCATGTACTAATCAAGCGCAGCACTCTTCTTTTTTACCAAAACACAAGAGAAGAAGAGAGAAAAGAGTTTTTGGGAGATTTTAACAAGGTATAGTTAGTCTGTCACCGTTTTTATCATATTTTATCATGAAAACATAAGATATGGTCAAAACGTATTTTCTTAAAAATAAATCTGATTCAAGTTTAAAGCTTGTAAGATTCTCTCAGATCTATAAGATTTTTTACAAAATTAATGATACCACCACAACAATAATGAGGCATTACAATTTATTTAATAAACATTAATCTTGTTTTTGTATAACCAAAGACTTCGTAGCGATGAGTATTCCTTTGAAGGTACTTTATTAAAATGATATATCCAACTAAGAGATGAGTTCATCGTTAAATCAAGAAATCCCCTCGACAAGATGGAATAATTCCTGCTCTACTACAACAAGCAGGACCCTTTGCAAAGAAACCTTTTAATCGACATTTATAGAGCATGTCTCTTCCTAGTACATCATAAATTGGAGGACATCAAAGTTTGTATTTATACCTAAAGCAGGTAAAATTTAACACTCATCCCCAAAGGATTACAAACCTATTATTCTAACTTCATTTCTACATAAAAGTCTGGAGAGGATACTAGAGATATACATCAGAGACAATCTCAATGATACTGTTGCGGATAAACGTTCAGCGAGCACCAACAAACGAAGTAATTGTTGTATAATACTTTTTATTAATATAATATGGGGGCTGCTTCAATTTCTGAAACATTACATTTAACGGTTTTCAATGTACAGTAATATTTTCAGCTATTTTTAATCACAGTATTTGCCTTTATTCTATACATATATTCTGTGTGGTTTTTTCCTTTTTTCTTCTGGGGACCGCTTTATAACTTTATAACTAGATCTAAATACATTGTAACTAGGGTTATTTAAAATTTGAATTCATTGTTTATTACTACCTTATATTGCTAATATTAATCTGGGATCTAGATGTTTAGTTATTATTCGTTCGGCCGATTATATGTTGTGATCATATATGACTTATGATATAAAAAGTTTTAGTTCATTTTGAATATATAAATTTGCCGCTATAATTGGTGCCCGGTCGACAATTCTATACGGCCCGTGTTTTACATTCTCCCCCCGGTAACTTGGTGGAAGGATAGTTGAAGCTTGGTTATCTGTCACATCGTTATATGGTTTTCCTCGTGTTTTACGTCGAGCACGGCAATTTTGACAGCAGGTCTAATATAGATATTCTTACTTGTTTGTTTGTCTAATATGTTGCTTGCCGAACTTGTCCATCTTTTCCAATTACGGTTTCACGAACTATCCCTTTTGGCCAGCAGTTTCTAGGGGCACTATCGTCTACGATGATGACCACGTCTCCGACTTCGATTGGTTTGGATTTCTGGAACCATTTTGTGCATCGGGTGATCGTGGGCAGGTACTCCAGTATCCAGCGCCTCCAGAATTGATCAGATAGGTGTTGAGCTGTTCGCCAACTCTTTCGTAAAATGTCCTTATCTGAGAACTGGCCTGCTGGTTTTGTTCCGCTTGATGATCCAAGTAAAAGGTGATTCGGTGTAAGAGCTTCATCACTGGCTGCATCGATCGGAACGCATGTCAGTGGTCTCTAGAGTTAATGCAGTTAATGTAGATTTGATTTAAGCCCACAAGTCATTTCCAGACCCCCCCACCCCATATGGGGAGACGCTGATCGATTTAATTTCCTTGTGTCTGTACTTGTGAACTCGTTCATAAGTTCATTAGTTTTTATATTTTTTAACATTCATTGCAGTTCGTTGTCGGACCCTTTGAAATTGGTCCCGTTGTCGCTGTAGAGAACTCGAGGCATTCCTCTTCTGGCG
>JAAAKO020050196.1:0-11196 GCA_010015015.2 Bolitophila cinerea
AGGATTTTTTATTTGGATATTAAAATATTTTGTGCTTGGTATTTTTTAAAGAATCTCGTCACAGATATCTGACCCCCTAAATGGCACCACAGAACCCAAGTCAGGTTATAGGATATTACTAAATTTTTAGAGTCGTCGCATTTGTAGAGTCGTTTTAAATTTAATCATTAAATTACATATATGTTTTATTAATTATTTTAAATAGGATTTAGCAGTTTTATATGGGAACAAAATAAATTGTGACTTTTAAAAAATGATGTGCCAGAAATATATAAAAGAAAGTTACCAAAAAAAAAGTTTCATACCAAAATATTATATAATTGTTATCTGGATTAAACAATAATATTTATCGAATTCAAATCGGATCGCCTTTCAAATATGCTCCTCAATATGAAATTGCATTTACTGATTTTCTGACATTGTAGCTGGTATATAGACAAATTACGGAACTAGTAAATTTAAATTTTTTGAACTTAGTTTGCAAGAACGCTGCTACAATTTAAAAAAATACACCGTTTCCCCTAAATTTTTTAACGGGTTAACCCATAATAAAAAAAATTAATTGGCGAAAGGGCTAAAAATAAAAAAAAAAAATGGAAACGCAAATATGTTCAGTTTTGCTCCCTGATTACTATTTACATATTTTTTATGGTTGTCAAATGTCCATCTCGTTTTAGGGGTGTATATAATTTGCATGAAAAAAAAAATAACAAAAAAAATATAATAGGATCAAATAAATATTTTTTTGTTAAAATAAATGTTTAATTATATTTTACCCACAAATAATATTTTTTGTGGCTAAGGGTGGTAGCTAAAGGGTTAAGAACATCGTAAACGGAAAAATCAGTGTAAATCTAATAAAGCAGTTATTTAAAAAAAAACATGAATTTGATCCCGCAAAAAATATTTATTTATTTTGTCACATTAATCCTTTTTATAAAAAATTAAAACACCCTTTAAAAAATTTATAGACATTTAAACACCATAAAAATATTTACATACTAATCAGGGAGCAAAAGTGAAAGTATTTGCTTTTTTAGTATTTTTTTACGTTTCCGCTCCAAGTTTTTCATTTCAGCCCTTTCGTCAATTACACTTGTTTATAATGAGTAAATATGAAGGATAGGGGAGTCAATTAAAATTTTAAATTGTAGCAGCATTCTTATAAAATAAATTCTGAAAAATTTGAAATTCTTAAGCCCGAATTTAGACCTACAATTAAATACTTGCTAAAAAGTATCAGTAAAATGTATTGTATTTTATAGAGAAAACGTTAACCCTGGTTAGCATAGCATAGTGCACTTTTTTTGGATACAGTTTAGTTTTATTTTAACGACATTTCTTATTAATTTGGGTACACTGTTTTTTTTTGTGACATTTGTTTTTTTTTAATGTGCCAAATATAAACTTTGATTATAATTATTTATATATATATAAAATAATATAAATATTTAAATATATAAAAATTTGAATATATAATTTAGGTTTTTTTTTCAAATGTGCAAATTTCTTGAAAATATGTATTTAATATGTAAAAAATCATAAAACTAAATATCCCTTAAATCATGCTTTTAATATACACAGAGATGTATGGTTCAATCGTACTTCTAAATTGGTAAAAAGGAAATCAAAACAACAGGTTGGAATTTAAAAAATCTAAAAAGTCTCACAACTCACAGAGATTAAAATATGTTTCTAAGAAATTAAATTGAAAAAATATTTGTAAACACTTGTTATGGGTAAAAATCATGAAATGGTAATGAAATGGTAATAAATATAAAAATATTAAATAAAATAATACCATCAATGCCATAGAAACTATTTTTTAAGTTATAAAATATATTGTGACGTAAGTTACTATCCATTAAAATATTTATTTCCTCATAAAAACTAACTAGTATTTTATTCCATACGAAATGGACGATAAAATCTTTTTAATATACTCTATAGTTTGATTTTTTTATAGAATTGAAAAGTTAGTGTATAATTATTTAATATAATTGTCCACATAATAATATTCTTTAAAATATAAGTTAATTGATATATGTAACAGGTTGGATTTCAATGGGCATAATTTCGATTCCAAAGGCCCCAATTTTTGCCACTTTTTGTATGTTTCAGCATCTAGAATGAATAATGAAAATTGACGCAAAAGTACCCTTAACTTCACCCCCCCAAAACATTTAAATATATGCATTTTTTAACTTTAAACCCCTTTCCCCTTAACGATACCTTTGTCCCAATTTTCATTATCATATTTGCAATCAGATAAAAAAATGCCTTAAAAAAGGGTAAAATTTAGTCTCCTGGCGATCTCCCTTCCAATGGACCGTGTTTAGCCTGTAGCATTATGGACAGCGGTGACGCTATGAATTTTTCATTATGCATTGGTGACAGCGGTCACACTC
This sequence comes from Bolitophila cinerea, assembly GCA_010015015.2. Classification (NCBI taxonomy): domain Eukaryota; kingdom Metazoa; phylum Arthropoda; class Insecta; order Diptera; family Mycetophilidae; genus Bolitophila; species Bolitophila cinerea. The sequence goes on from JAAAKO020050196.1 coordinate 2,409, forward strand.
TTCATAAGTCATGTTTATGTCAGTGGACTGTGTTTAGCATATGGCATCGGAGACAGCGGTCTTCATCTGAATTATTTATGTTGCATTGGTGACAGTGGTGAAACGCTCAATTACTTCACGATGGTTTATGCAAACAATTCGCTTGTTTAGCCTGTGGCATTGGTGACAGCGGTCGCCATGCGGGTGTAGACATAGACTGAAACTCTGCGCAGTCTCGCACACTCACAAACACACACACATAGAGTCCTGCGCGATGACCTAATGTCCACGCAATCGATGCGTGCAAAAGAAAATTTGCGAAAACATATGTTTGCACGACGCGCGGCGGCGGCGCGCGTGGCGCGGCATCGTTTTCCTGCATCTGTGTGTGTTAGTGTTTATCTGTGTGGTAATGTGCGTGAGTGTGTGTCTGCGTCTTCTTGTGTGCGTGTTACGCGAGCACACGCATGCACAGCAACAGTTTATTATATATAAATCTACTTGCAAATTCGTTGCTCGAGCGCAACACATGCGCAACACACACGCACACATACGAATCGGGCACTTTCTCTCTTTGTCTCTCGCAAAAAGTTGTGTGTGTGTGTGTGCGCATATCTGACCAGCGCAACAGCGTGTACACTCGCTCTTTTATATAGTCTCTCTTTCGAGCGGGCGCGCCACAGACTCTACGCCCAGCACTTGAACACCACGTACACAGAAAAGAAAAGCGTCGCTTTTCCATTTCATCGTGTTGCTGCTATGCGCGAATTCTATTCCAGATGTTTCTTGCAATGCGAGAGATTTTGCTGGCGTTGCGTCCGTCGTTGGATAGAATTTGCTAGATGAGGAGCGACGCGACGACGGCGAAGGAATGTATGGCTAGCGTGTGTGTGTGTGTCGGAGTGTGCGTGGCAATCTCTCTCTATATAAATATATATATATATATATATATATATATGCATGCGTGTGTGTGTGTATTTTTAGCCACTGAATGGAAATAGACGCACGCGCGAACGCACGCACCAGCACGTTACCAATGCAAGACCAACGCACGCGCCGCCGCTGAGCCGCTAGCAAATTAACTCAGTATTAAACCTCTGCTGAGCCGGAAAAGTGCACTCACTTGCAGAACGTGACCACAGATAATGCAAACTATTACGTGAAAATACCTAGTGCTTAAAGAAAACTGCGAAATTCCCCCGTATAGGCCATACGGGGCAAGGAAACGACGACAAACGACCAAAAGAAACCCTACGAATGCGATGTATTAGCACGACATCACCACGCCGCACCGCCGCGCAAGGTGATCCCGTAAACGACATAACGACGCGCAAATTCCAACGAAATGCATAATAATAAGATATTATGCAAATGCGCGTCGATTTCGATGTGGAAATTGATTTTTCCTCTTTTCTGTGTGCGGGGTCGTGGTCGAATTGTGTCTATATACTCTGTTTTTTTTGTACATAGAGAAATTATTTTATAATAATCCATTCTAAAATTACCGCGATTTGTGTGACAAAGCTCATATACATAGAGGAGGCACAGCATACATAGACGAGCATATGTATTGACTATATATATATATATATATATATATATACAACATATTTAGTGTATAATTATAGCGACACTCAAAATAGTGGCGCGTCGTGTTGCCGTGTGGTCGCATGTGATCTGGCACGATGCCCGTTAGCACACACACACGGTCGAAAAACATGCACCCAAAAGAGAGAGAGGGAGAGACACACATATTTTTTTTAGAAAAGAACCTCATACGCTATAGTTAATTACAGTTTAAAAATAAAAATAATTAACTGCTTACCTTCTCATTGTAGGGATTTATCCAAGCAGATATCATATGTACGTATTTTGAGACACCTCTGATCGAACACTCGGAAATGATGAAGCGGCTGCTGCTGCTTCTGCTGATGCTGCGGATGAAGGGCAACCACCGAAACACACTACTAGATTTATATATATGTATATATATATTTTTTTAAAAATATATATCACAAGCTTACACTGGCGCAATTGAAACACTATTAAAAAATTGATAATTTCTTCCTGCTCACAATTACACAGACGCACACTGTTTGTTCTTTCGCTATTCGTCTATACTCACGAACGCACTCACTTTTAAGTACACAATTTATGGTGGCCCGATGTACAAAAACAACAAAAACAATAAATCACTCGGAAACTACAGAATCTTTTATCGGACTTGCCGCAAACACTCAGAGATTATAGAAGTGCTGTATTTTGTGTGGTGTTGTTCAGTTGATGCTCTCTTAAAAAAAGAAAAACTCTGGGTCACTTCTTATCTTGGCTCAAAAAGAATATTTGTATATATATATATAAATACCAAAATTCCACAATCACCCAAAAAATAAAACACAACAACAAAAATTAAAGAATAAACGGTTATGCGCGACCAAGTGTGTTCCTTGTGTGTAGTTAATATATATAGAATATAATAAAGTCTTTGTATAATATATTTATTGTCCGAATTTATCGCGAATTTCAATTAGAATAGCGAATTACAAAAAATTTCACACAATATGCTTGACGACAAAAATTGCAATGCTCGTACACGACAGAAGAAATTACGATGCGAATTTTCCAGCGTGGAAGAGGGGTGGGGGCGACAGGGAAACGTTTTTCGTAACAATATGCACAATATTGCAACGGGGGTTTATTATTTTTTTGCTGCGTTTTCTTATTGCGTTTTATCGATGTGTTGGGGCTGCTGCATCTGGCGCAGACGGAGGCACCCGTTGATTTAGGCTTGATTGCGATTATGCGGCTGCACAGAAACACTTAGACTAACTAACTATAGTTGATATATATTAATAATAATATCAATTATATTCGAATTTAGCACTCGCACACACTACGAAATTGTGATTTATAAAAAAAAACGCTTATTTTATTTCGGTTAACCGGATTTAGAATTACGTATGTTGAATTTTATTTTTATGTTTTATAGAATGTTATGTTTTATATTTTTGTTGTACTATATATATATATATATGTGTGTGTTTGTGTGTGTATTTTATACTGAGAGTGTCTGCGCGGGGACCAACTAAGTTTTAGCTGCGTGTTCGGCCACAATCACTGAACGACTGAATTCTATCGGCTGGGAATGGCAGTCGGAGAGCAGAGCGTGTGTGTGTGTGTGTGTGTGTGTGTGTACAGCTCAGCGCAGTTTCGAATGCGAGAAGCTTGATTATGTATGTGTGAGTGACGACTGTGTGTGTGAGCGGAGCGGTTATGTGTGAGTGTATATGATTTGTATATGTGCACACGTCACCTTAACGCAACGCATCGCAACGCGTTCGGCGCACATATGATTGAGTGTACGAGATTTGAGTAAGTAAAAATATTATCGATGTACTCGTATGTGAGAGAGCTTCGACTTTTGTATATTATGCAGTTAGGCTCATATTGATTGTGCCTTTTATTTTAATGTGTAAATTTGGTGAGGTGACTTAATGGCCACGGACATAATGTTTTTTGACTTTATGTCAGTCGATGGAAGTTATTACCGTTCTTGCAAATACATGATTAGAATGTCCATTTTTTAGAGACATTATGTCCATTTTATAATACATAAACATTAGGGTGGATCGATTGAAAGTGAATTGTATCGATTTTATTAAAAACGTGACATTTTATTACCCTCAAGGCACAAAAGTGGAAAAATTTAAGAAAATGTTTGGCAATTTAAAAAAAATATAATTAAAATGGCGATAGACATTCCATTACTTTGAAATTTTCTAAAAATAGGAAAAAGGAAATTAAACTATAATATCTCATTTTTTCAAATATTTTTAAATGTTATTGATTTATTAAAAAGGTAAAAAGATTTTTTTTTTAAATGTAAACATAAAAATATAACTATTTGTATTTATTTCTAAAAAAAGTATCTTCTTCTTTTACTTGCATTGTTTTTATATTATTGTTTTAAAAAATTGCCAATCATGTTAAAAATCAGGGTAAAAAAATGTCGCGTTTTAAAAAATACTTTATAAACTCACTTTTAATAAATACTAAACTAAATTGGGATTAATTTTACAACTTTAGTGCAATTAGGGTAAGTTCAAATTGTTTTTTATGGAGTCAATCTTTCCTTATATATATATATATATATATATATATATACATATGTTTTTTTATAATAGTATAGTTTGGTGGGATAACAAATGGCTTCTGTTACCCTCTCAAAAAAGGAATTTAGGGAATTGGAGGGAATGAAGCGGGTTTATAAGGGGTAATTCCAAGTAATGCAAACTAAAGGAAAGATTGTTTGACAATTGCCTGAAAAATAATTGCTCAAAAAAAAACCGAAGTTTTTTTAATATTTTATTAGCCTTTTTGGCATCTCCTCATTAGGAGGAACCCATCTTAAAAATATATGACTTCCTCCCGAAATATTTCCATCAGGCTTTTGGGCATATGGCTATAGTCTAAAAGATGTACCCTTCCTAGAAATATATGAATTCCTCCCTAAATATTCCCAAATCGCCATTAAAATAGATATTAAAATAAAACGTATTTTATAAAATGCTCTTAGATGGAATGCCTCCATTTATTTAAAATTATGTAAAAATATTGATTCCAAACTATACTTTATTTTGTATATATCCAATATTGAATATTTCTGGCCAATGCATTTTTATTTATTTCCTAAGGAAATTGAATTATTTAGAGACGAAGTTGTATACTACTAGAAAGGGTCCCGTAAAGCTACATTTCATCCCAATTCCAGAAGCCAAATATATATAAAAATACGTTTTGTTTTTGTTTAAATTATGTTATTATTAATGGTGTATGAAATTCCCCCTTAAATATCCACATCAGGTTTTTTTGAATATATGGCTTTTGGGATTGCGATGAAATTTAGCTTTTCGGATTTTTTTCTAGGAGTATACGACTTTGTCTCTAAATATTCCAATTTTTTAAAGAAATAATTAAAATGCATTGGTCATAAAGTGCATTTCAATATCCCTCCATTGGCCATTTTCAAAGGTAGTAAAAATATTTTAGGCAAATTTTAGAATTTCCCTGCTTAAACACAATCTTCCCACAAAAATATTTTACATTAGTCTTTACTTGTTTTTATAATACCATTTATCTTGTTTTTGATTCAAAATAATCAAGAAAAATTCTACCGAAATTCAAGATAAATACATATAATTTTAAAATGGCATTTTCATTCATTTTATGAAAACAATAAAATAAAATTATATTAGCAATATTTTAAATTTTAAAATATAACCAGCAAAAAAGTTTTAAAAACAAGTAAGATACGAGCAAAAACTAAAATAATATTTACCAGGGACTTAAAAAATTAAAAGCTTATTTAAACAAAAAAAACAAAATCAATCAATATAAGATACAATTAAATTGATTAACCCTTTTATACAGTTCCGTGGGCTGTATGTCATCCCACAGATTGATTATTGATATTGATAAACATAAAACATACAAATTTCTAAAAAATAAAATTGTAGACATTATGAATATATTTTTAATTGATCAAAACAGACATAATGTACAATTGGACATTCTCTGAGTTTGTTATGGCAATAGTCGTGAGGCCTAAGGCCTTTTTCAACGCGACATAGAGTTGAAAGATGAAGAAGTATAATCTCAGGTAATGGCTTAAATTACAGTTAAACTTTTCTCTATAGTTTTCCGTTTTCGGAATATTCTCCATTAAACACACTCTTCCCACAAAAATCATTTAAAAGAGGCGATTTTAACATTAAACCCCAACACCTGCAAAGAGGGATTTAGCGGTGGAAAAACATTTCGAAGTAATGGCAACATCAACTACATCCGTAAAAAAAGGATTTTTTAGGGTGCGCTAGAAAGAAGATTTGCCTTATTTTTAATACATTTTATATTATTTTGAGAATCCTAATAATCATCAGAAAAAGGACGAAGCCTATGTTTTCTGGTGTCAATGTTATTTTTGTGCGCCTGGAACGGAGATCATCTTTGGTATTTATTCTGCCACGCCAAAAACTCACTTGTCCAGTAAGATGGAAAATACAGGACACAAACCAAGTAAGAAGTGGCTCAACATATCCGCATCATCATTTCTTTGATAGACCATTCACTATACATTTTATTAACGTTCCATTGGTCTTTGTCTATTTAACAAAACAAATTCTCCTGAAAAAAATGTTGCCACCCCTGAAAAAGATGTTTGAACTGCAAAAAAATATTTCAGACAAATAAGAAAAATGCATTTTGGAATTTTATATTGTTTTTAGAAATTCAAATAGCTTATTTCTAAAAACAATATAATCCAAAATGCATTTTTCTTATTTTTATTTTTCTTATATTTTGATTGCATGCTTTCCCAAAAAATGAATCCAGGAAATGAGACTTGCGCCTTTTTTTCGGCTCTGATATAGAATTCTCATGAATGCCTAGTTTCGCTCAGTCCAAGAGTCCTCATTGTATTTTTAGTGCGCATCCGAGTATGTTTAAAATTACCGAATTGTTCAATATTGGTGATTAAACCATTTGCTGTAAAAAATATATAGAATAAATATATATATTTTATAAAATCAAAATAAAATAAACATTCTTATTTTTGGAAACAAATTAATGTTATCGTGAATGCGAACCTAAAGAAAAAGCAAGGTTATCATTTGCATTTGATAATGCGTTTATATTATATATAAATAAATACATATGTGTATTTGATACCCAGGTGTACTGTACATATATAATTGTATACTAGAATGTAGTGCAAATTGCGTCGTTATCGTCGATTGTGCGCCTCGCCGGCCGCATATCTCTCTCCTACCTATAATATACACAGTAAGCGAACACCTTGCACTTAGAGATAGATAAGCGTTACTTGATTATCAATAATAGCTCACCACGCAAGTGCCGACATTACTGTATATATACATATATAAAATGTATATATATATGTTTGTGTATGTTACATGTTCAACCGGTTTTTCCTGCAATTAGAGCACTCGAAGAAGGTGAACAATATTTTAATTGTGTGTCCACTGAAGTTGGTAAAAGGCATTTATATTGGTATTTAATAAACTTAATTGGTTAATTGGGGTAATTGGAGTAAGGGTGATCAATGAGCCTCGAGCAAGATAGAAGGTTTTAACAATACTAAAATACATATATTACCAATAAAAAGACAGCGGGATGCTGGAATGGTGCAAAAAGCAAAAAATGGAAAAATCACGTTAATCATTACATACAAAAAAATGTTTATATTTTTTTTTAAATTTATAGCTAAGACACCAAGATTTTTGCTACATCTAAATAATTATTTTGATTTTATAGTTTAAAATATATTTTTATATATATGCTCTTTAATTCTTATATTATGAAATTTCAAACCCACATTTCCAAAATCTCGAATGATTCAAATTTCGTATCTTTTAAATCCCATAATTTCAAAATATCTCCTAATAATTAAAAATATTATTATTTAACAACATATGCACAAAAAACAGATAATTCCACAATTCCAAAAAAATACAAATACAAACATATTGATAAAATGAAAAAAACGACGGACTGTCCGCTGTCCGATCTGGAGTGTTACTAAAAAAGATGGCGATACGATAACAATAAATACGTAAGTATAATTTCAGTAAAAAATAAAATAATATATAATCGTAAATTGTTTCTATGATACAACTTTCATTGTTCCTTGAAACATATTTACTGTCTTTATATTTCCTTAAAAAACATATCTAAAGTATTTTAGAATTTACATCCTATTTAGCAAAACCGTCCGCATAAAAATTTTAGGTACGTTTTTTTCTGGAAATCGCATTTGTCAGCTTGTGTGGCGCTCTAAAGCTTCAACAGGAGAACCTTTTAACAAAAAATCAGGGAAATCTAATGTTTTTATAAACGGCTGCCATTTTTTATAATATATTTTAAAATTGAATAAATGATTTTTTTGTAAGGATTGTTTTTTGTTTTTGTTTTAGTTTTTTTTTGTTTTTTTACATATGTTTAAACTAGTTAAATACGCAACTTTGGAACAATCATGCGTTTTAAAACAATAATAAAAAAACACAATATTAGACCAAGGGTACACTTGACATTTTTAATAAATAAAATAAATAAATAATTATACATAAAAAACAAATTTACTGTTTTTAAAAAGATAAATAAAAGTATTTATTATATATCAAAACAAGATTCTCAAAGTTCATACATATTTAATGCCTACTTTTAGAGTCTATATTATATAAAATCAGGAGAAAATTATGTTTGCAATAAATCGTCTGCGCTCGTTTGCCATAGTCATAGTTTCAAAGGCTTTGATCATTTTTCTTTCGTTTTCTTAAATTTTAAAACATGCAATGGAAGGGTGATATCATAATTTATCACCCTGGGTGACACCAACCCTAGCCACGCCACTGCGTACAAATCAATCAAATGCGATTTATGCATATTAATGTGCGGATATGACTGCAAGTTTATTTACTTTAAGTTATTATATATATATATATATAGGTCATTTAACTATTGAAGTTAATAGGTAGTACAACAACAAAACAGAATATGTATATATAATTTAAACATAATAAACATAACATATAAACAAAATAATAATATATAAATAACAAACATAATATTTTTCATTCAAAACTTTTCTTAAATAAATAATAAATAATTTATAAATAAATTTAACTTCAAATTAAATATATATATATATATATATACATATACATATATAAATACATTTTTTAATATCTTCAAACTCAAAATAAATAAACATATAACTACTTATTAAAGGTCT
>JAAAKO020050207.1:0-11196 GCA_010015015.2 Bolitophila cinerea
AGCGCTGTTCAATCGTTTGCGTTTAGCAGCTCTTGCCTCCGTCGTTTCCTTTTGTCTTGGTTTGTTAATTGCTGCTGTCCACGGGATCTTAAACGGTCATGTTGTCCGTTTTGAAGGAGCAGGTGGGGAAACGTAGGAACCGCTAGTCCAATATACTCGTACGAATAAAGGGGACACACGCCTCCTGGGCTTCTTTGGCCCCCACATAAATAAATAAGCAAAATAAGCGGAACGCGGAACCCGTGTAAATGGCTTCAAAATGTTAATGCGTCTCTGTGTGTATAATGTATATATTGTGCTAAATATTTATTTTGTGTATGTGTGTGCTTGTGTGTGTGAGCCAAAGAGCCTAATGTTTACCCGCAAAATTGCCAACATTAATTTCCAATTAGTTTCGTTTTAATTATACCGCAAATGTATTGCCGCATGTTCTAAGCATTATGTGTGTATGTTCATGTTGTTGTTGTTGTTGCTGTTGTTATGTATCTGTGTGTGGTATTCATTATGCATAACCCATAAAGCATATAGCAATTGTGTATGTGTGTGTGTGTGTGATGTGAGTTTGCTCCTTCCAAATGCATTAAAAATGTATCCTTGCGTTGATGGTGATGTTTCCACGCTGGCGCTGTGTTCTGGTGTTATTCTCTTGTTTTTGTTATTGTTCCTAAGCACTAAACGCGGGATGGGGTTGGCGGGAGTTCGCGCGCGTTCCACCCTTTGCCCTTAGCACATTATTTTTCGAAAACATCACCCTTAACAATGCATAGGATCGGCCCCAGCCGTACAACATGCGCTCCACACACGTGAATAATGTATCTAAGCACCCCAGATGCACGCCGCGCCGCTGCTGATGTTCCACGTCGAGCCGGAGATATTAATAGCAACAACAAGTATTATAATAGCACACTCACACACTCACACACACTACTCTCGAACGTGTATGTGTTCTATATACACAAACGTGTACCGTGTACCTGTACATTTACACCTTATATATCCATATTTAGTCACACTCCTTTTAACTCTGGGTGAATGTGTGCCGGGACACATCCGTACCCCATATCCTCCTACCCTACATTCTCACCACTATATATATGCTAGACTATTCACAGATACACATTCACACATACACACACATATATCGTCTGATTGTAAATGTGTATCTATATCTATAGTACAGAACGTAAAGGTGTGTGTACACCGTACAAGTACATCTACATATGTACCAGCAATGTATTCCTTTGAGGAATTACAGTGTGTTCGCAGTGTTTTATGTGACACGAGGGACGCACCTAAGGACACACTGATGAACACAGAGAACATCCCCAGCAAACGGTGGTGGGGATGGCGGTGGTGATGCTGCTGGCACCGAGAAACGCAACGCAAAAATGTTGTACCAAACATTCCATATAATACATCTAGTCTAAGTTTGATATACTATAGTATATACTATATAGTATATATATATATATATTAAAACACCTGTATACTCTTGAAAAATGTCGTGCGGCGCATCAGGACGGAATCGCTCGAAGGAGACAACGCGCAAACCAATAACCCTGTGGTGGTGGGTGGTTGCGGAATGCTTTATCCGAAATATGGGTTTGTGTTTACGTTTCAATGGAAAAGCTTAAAGCTTTATCAGACCTTTGACAAGCGCCCAAGAATGTGTGGCAGTCTGTCTAGAAATTCGTTTTAAGGAAAATTTATAAAATCGTTGGCTCGCCTCAAACTTCTGAAGTGCCACCACCATAATACTCGTATCTTATTTGGACATCTTAAATCATACGATAATTAAGCCATACATTGAAATTAGAAAACGTTTATGTCGAGTGTTTTAAAACATATATGTTAAATCAGGCCTCAGGCCCGTAGAGAGAAAATGCGGGCCCGGGAATAAAAGGTATGTGCCCCTCTTCGCCTGCTTAAAAAAAAATATATTGTCCAGAAAAACTACCTCCAAAATGAGACCTTATTAAAATAAACCGTTAGTTTTTGAGAAAAAGGACTTCTCTATTTTTTTCTTTTTTATTTCACGTCGAAAATAGACGTTCCTGGAATTCGCCTATAACTTTTTTATTATTTATAATTTTTTGATGAAAAAATTTCAACGAGTTCTTAGAATGAACTATTTGACGTTGAAAAAGCATTTTGAATAAATATTTTATATGGTGTCAAAAAAAAACGAGAAAATTTCAATTTTTGCGCGGGCCATTTGGCCAAATGGCTCATTTAGCTAAACGGTCGTTTTGCTAAACGGTCGTTTTGCTAAACGTCAATGCGTCCAAATGGCTCAATCGGATAAATAGCATTCGCCAAGTGGCCTTCGTCCAAATGATATTCATTCAAACGGCTAATTGGTTTAACGACCATTTGATCTATTGGCTCATTCGGCCAACTGGGCATTCGGCTAAACGTCAATGCGTCCAAATGGTTAATTCGGATAATAGGCATTTGGCAAAGCGTCCTTTGTCCAAATAGAATTTGATTTAACGTCCATTCAGAACGGGGCTAAACGACCGTTCGTCTAAATGTCCGTCCGTCCAAAAAACTCATTCGGATAAATGGATCAATCGGATAAATGACATTCGTCCAAGTGGCTTTTGTTCAAATGGAATTTGTTTAAACGGCCATTCAGCTAAACGACCATTCAGCCAAATGGCTCATTTGGATAAATGGCATTCGGGAAAGGGTCTTCGTCTAAATGGCATTCGGTCCAACGGATTTCGGCTAAATGGCCATTTTGGTATACAGCTATTTTGGTAAACAGACATTCTTTTTAACGCTTCTTCGACCAAATGGCTCATTTTGCACAATTGGCTATTCGGCTAAACGCCCATGCGTCCAAATGGCTAAGTGGGTAATATGCATTCAGCTAAGCGGCTTTTGTCCAAATGGCATTCGTTTAAACGTCGATTCGGAACTGGGCTAAACGGCCGTTTGGCTAAATGTCCATGGCTTATTCGGATAAATGGCATCCGGAAAAGGGTATTCGTCCAAACAGCATTCGGTCCAACGGATTTCGATTGAATGATAAACGGATATTCGGCAAGATGGCCATTTGGCTAAATGGCCATTCGGCCTAACGTCAATTCGGCCAAATGGCTCATTTGGCCAATAGGAACTTTGGCTAAACGGTCCGTTCGGCTAAATGTCCATCCGTACACATGGCTTATTCGGATAAATGGGTCAATCGGATAAATGACATCGTCCAAATGGCCTTTGTCCAAATGGCATTCGCCGAATTTGTCATTTGGCTAAATTTGAATTTTTCTACTTAGTCTAACACATTTTGGTTTTCATCGTGTGTTATCTGGCTGATAACTTTTTTCAAGTAAATGTACATACGCTTTTTCCAAAAGTTCCACTTAAATGCGGGCCCAGCTAACATTTAAAATAAATATATAAAAAACGCAAACATTTTAATTTTACTTTTTTGACATATATCTTCTATTGAAATTCGAGAAATGACCAAATTTACCCACTCTAGTGAACATGCCTCTCAACTCAGCTCATCAACTCCTTCGGAAGATTGCCGTTGATGATAGGTGCTGATTCCACGCGCACTATGGGACAGTTCGAACACCAACCACAGAGGAAGAAGCATTCTCGGTTCCCTGTGCTAAAAATTCTTCAATGATATCACTTCGTCAGACCACACATACATTTATTTCGAGTTCTTCACTGTCTCATTCGATTTAATGAAAATTTGGAATATTTCAAACAAAAATTGAGTGAAGTTCAAGAACCTTATCTCTTATAGCACATGCGAACAGTTAGAGTTATTAGGACAAATAACCATTGTCCATGGTTGGGAGCGGTGGAAGCTGTTGTCAGAAAGTCCTTTGAACTGCTGACCCAAACTTGGCTACAGACACGAGCAGAGGAATAACTAGTAGCCGGCTCCAGTAAATGGCCCGCCGCGAGTCCACCCACATACGGGATATGTCTGGAGCCGGTGCCAAAGCAGGGCAACCGATGGAGGCCAAAGCGGCTCCAGGAAATGGAGTGAGTGTTGTAGCTGAGGCTGTTAAATCGGATGGAGAAGCCACACAGAGGAGAAGAGAAAAAGAGGGGAGAAGAGGAGTTTTTTTTTATATAAATACTTTTTTATGCACGTAGGGGCAGATTTCTAACAAAATGCACGTATAATGCCTTCAAATTGCACGCAGAGCACATACAATGCAATATGCGCACGTAATCTGCAAGCAATCACCCGTAAACTTTGCTTGCAGGATAGAGGTGCAGCTTGAATGCATCTTACGTTCAAACGGAAGATCAGGGTGCAGATTGGATCAAAATTTGCACGTTAGCATTAGGTGCAGTTTATGTGCATACTTTGCACTTCAATTTGAGTTTAAACTTTGCATGGATACGGTGCAGCCCTCGTGCAAAGATTACACACAAACTGCACTGTCGGCAGCTTCTGCCTGGGCGTTTTCTACAGCACGTAATGTGCACGTATCTGCGTCTACCTCTGCCTTGCGGGCAATTTGGCAACATTTTGCGTGCAAATTATCCAAATGTTATTTACTGGTGATCCTATATAAAGGCGCATTGAAATAGTATACTTAAGACTCCGGGATAGTTATTATTACACAACCAATCACGAAAAGTAGCATTTTGATTACTGGAAGCAAATTTTGCTGAGTGTAAGAGGAATTCGAGGCACTCTATATGATATTTTTGATGAATGCTTGCAAAATGAATGCCAAAAATTGTACGGTACGTTTGGGATATTCCTTGATAAACAGCATCTCCTTTGCTGCGGGCTGCGGTCCAGACGCTTTGTGCTTCCTTATCACGTTAGTCCCAGTCACCCGACGAAAAGACTCTATGCTGAAGCACAGAATTGTTCACTTTGAAATTTTAAACTAAACCGTTAGAGTCTTGGCCAAGGTACCCCTCATTAAGGAACTCTCCGTCCTTGGTCTGAAGTACGGTCGAAGGGGGAGTATGCTGGCTTTCAAAATAAATAAAGCTTTCCCATAGTCATATTGATGATATTGACCCTAATTTAAGTGCATTGGAAGCACGACCGCAACCAACAACCATCCATATTTGAGGCTGGTATACGTTGGTAGAACACTAATACAAAAAAGATAACAGTAAAAAGTACCAAAATTGTACCAACAATTTTTTTTATCCTGGTAACTTAATCTATTCTACAAAAATTTATTCAGTGTATCAAAAAAAAGATTGGGACATTTTTTTTAACCCTTGAATTAAATAAAAAATAGCTTAGAGCGACTTTAAATTGGTTTAGAGTTAGGACTTGCTATAAATATGTCCCTAGGAAATTTACAAAAATCGCAGCAATCAGACAAGATTTGACAATAAGTTCCAGCCATAACTGGTCCAGACTTTCGACTAGCCCATAATAGCGTCTGCGAGGAGGGTTTGAAATGACGTATTTTAGTCGGTAGTCTCTATCCCAAAATCTTCCTCCCAACTAGGAACGCGAGCAAAACTTTTGTTTAATCATATCTATTATACAAGTTATATCGAGTTATTGCAGAAGTTCGGCTGATGGGGTCTATCTGCTTGTAGGTGAGAATAAAAAGCTCTGTTTATATCCATTGACAATGGATTAGCGCTGGAATTTTTAACGTCACGTCTCGCTCTCAAATCTCGGCTCTAAACTACTAAGGTGGTCGTTTACGACTACCTAAGTAACAGCTAGCTCTAATCTATGCAGAAAAGTCTAAAATGACAGTTCTAATTCGTTTAAGGCGGCTCTAACCGAGTTTTTTTTACTGTTTTTCGATATGAAGGCGCCAAATTTGTTTCTTCATTGGGTTTGTCTATTCTTTAACAATATTTTTTAAAATAAATCCATATTTTGAGTATTTTTAAAGACAAATCGAATAGATATTTACGGCATAACCGTATCACTTGTCTAAGAACTTTTTTTGAGTTTTTCTAAATTAACTTCATTGTAGAAGAACTTTATTAATTACCATTCGTTTTTTACTTCATCAACTACAAATTTTAACTAAGTAAGTAATCCACTATTATTTTAGAAAGGAATACCCATTTAAAATTGTTTTTATTCAAAACTACGAAAATCCCAATATCATACCGTAAATGCAAACCATTTTCCCGCACTTCCAATTAAGTGCATTCGAGCGTACACAAACTACTATCAAACTTCTCGCAAACATCCAAACACCCAACCTCGACTCTCTGCTCACCTAAAATTAATTCAAACTGCAGGCTATGCTTGCCGAATTGTGCACATCAACAGGTTCCCAAATATATATATGCATATTCTTCACAAAGTATACGTCTGTCTGAACCCCATGCCATTGGCTCTCTGATGGTGCTCTTCTCACCCGTTCACCCGTTCTTCCCATATACACCGTATAGCCGTAATTCCGCCTGCACTTGAAAGAGAATGGATCATAATTCGCATCATGGTTTACAAATTTCTATACTAATATAGTTTTACAAGCGCTGTTCTGGTGCTAGTCCCCCATTCTAATTATAGTCCCACAGGCAGCATCTGGATTATGTTTGGCCGCCAGCACGCGAGTGCGCACACATTTGTAGCCCATCACATTATTTATATTTGAATAATCCCGCGCTGTCGCACACACGACACTCGGTTGTTGGTTAACTCGTATAAAGGCTAACTTTGTGTAAGTATATTCATACTAGTAGCAATGTTTTGGTACACTAGCATTCCGGGCTAACAGCATTTATATGATGCTGATTTTATATGTGTCTCTAGCAAACGGGTATATGACATTTTACAAATTATATATAACAGAAGGCCGTTTCAGGGGCCACTTTTGAGACAGGATGAGGAAACACAATCCAGACAGTATAACAGCTTATAATGTCTGGATTGTATTGTGGATTTGGAGACAAAGACTAAATGGAGCCAAAACTTATCACATTTTTGCAGTTATGAATAAAAAGTTACAACATTAATAAAAAATACGTGTTGTAATTGTATAAAAAAAAACATCTGATGGCTCGAACCTGGACCTGTCTGGAACTTTAAAAATATACTAAATCTTTACATTCTCGTGTCCTCTTATCGAAATTGAATTGGATCAGATCTTTTTTTCGGTCCGGAACGTTTGCTTTAACACTTCGTTTTCAATTTAAATGAAGAAAATGGGACCAAACACCTTGTTCTTCTTGTAGATTCTTTTATAGCATCGCACTAAGGTTTTAGCCTGTTTATCTATCAGCTTATCGAGTTAAAAAAAATCCGTGACGAGATATCTCCATTTCTATCCGGCATATCTTCTTCCATTATGTCTATTGACACCATTTTAAACGGAAAGCTTGGCATCTTTGAGGACATCATAGGCTTCTTTTGTTGGTTTAAACTGAACTGTTGGCTGGCTTGGCATCAGTTAACAAATCCTTTCTTTAGGTATTCGTAAAAACCTGGCTAAAACAAAGAATCTCTTGCAAGCTCAACCGATATTTCAACACCTGAATGTGAAGCAAGTGATATTTTGGGCATTTCCGACCTTAGATGTTTTGGTGTTATCAACCGATCATTTTTGAACAACAGTCCGTTTTGAGTGGACAGCTCTTCCTTGTATTTACATAATGGTTTCAAACCTTCAGGCAATTGTTTAGCTGTTTCTGGAAACTATACCAACTTGTAAATAACTTCCTCAACTCATACGCCCCCCACATGAGCATAGCGGACTGTCGGTAATGTTGAACCGGTTCAAATTATTATTTAGCGTCTAGTGATGGCTTGTAATGCGACAAATTGGCCTTAAGACAGCTCTGCACAGTGGTCCTTGGAATTTTAAAAACAATGACATGTGGGATATGCAACACCCCCACTAGTGGAAAGGAATAGCAAGGGAAACATTCAGATGGCACTGTTTGTAGAAGGTCTTGAATTGAAAGGACTAGTTGAAGGGTTCGACAGGAAATTATTAGTCTTAACCGGCTGTAATGGAGTTGGACACAAGATAGTGTTTAGCAAGTCAACTTTCCGTTTAGCTAGCGACATCGGAGATCAAAGGCAAAGGCACCTATTCCGTTCATCTCCACCAATGATCCGTCTTTTGCACAACGGCAGACAGATTGGACGGTGAGAGCTCGCTTCTTTGGGGTCTTTGTTTGGTTTCCTGATGGCCACAACTTTCCAATTTTCCTATGACCCTGGTAACTCATGGTTTGACATAAAATCAAGCTTATGTCAAATGTATAGAATTTTGTATTGGAAAGTAAAAGGTGAATGCCGGATTTAATTATCGAAAATCAACGATAGTTTCAACTTTTGATACATGTATGTTATGTAACTACCAATCGTTTTTTAACTATTAAACTTTTTTTTTCTAATTTTAACCAGCAAAAAAATAAAACGATGTAGGTGAAATCCAGAATCTAAAGGTCAACCTTTTTAAGATACTAAGGACCGATTTCTTCCGATCTGATTAAATATTGAATAATCACTGAATTGATATTAGCCCGTTTAGATGATCGGAGGTAGATAACAACCTGATCAAATTTACTATTTTTACATTTGATCAGAGATTTAATCAGAGCTATTACCAAATGGGTCACTAGGCAGCTAATCATCTATTTTGATAGATTGCATCAATTATTATATTTATGTTTAACCCTCGATATAAGGCACGAGGAGGTAAGTGATTTTCTCATCTGTTTTATGCTTTATGGAGGGAATGGGTGTGGAGATAGTCAATACCGTTGAAGACGGGAGGTACTCGACCATACTCTGCGCTCTTGGAACTAGAAGGTTTCCAATGATATCACCTCGTCGGACCACAGAAGCATTTATTTGGAGTACTTTACTGACCCGATCCTTCCAATATAAAAATCGGAATCGTAGAAATATGAATTGGACAAAGTTCAGGACTTCATCTCTTATAGAGCAGTTGAATGGAATTTGAACACAGACTAAATCGATGGTCTTGAGACAGCTGTTAGGCTTCTCACCGAAGACCTTCGTAAGTATTTTTAATCCTCCTGCCTTCTCACAGTTATCAAGACAATGAACCTTTGTCCATGGTGGTCAAGTGCGATCTCCGAAATCTCCGCAAGTCAGTCAGGATGTTTTTTAACAGGGCTCAAAGGACCGGCTTGCAGGAGGACTGGAATCACTTTTCCACCACTCAAAGGAACTATTAAGGATCACTAAGGACAGTAAAACCCGCCTAATGGGTAATTTTTATTTGTCTAACAATCCTCCAAGCTCCATAAAACCCTATCTAAGGACGCGGCTGTTAAGAATGTATCCTTAAGACTCCCGGATCGTATTCGTATATAACTTCCAAAAAAGAAGTAGCAGTTTGCTTACTGAAGGCAAACTGAATTAAATACGAGTCCTTTGAAATATCTATATGGCGGCGGAGATCCCTTTCGTTGCCGTTGGCTCTCCGGTAGACTGGAATGTATCGTCTTCCATCATAAGTGAAGACAAAATAAAATGGGCCATTAATACGCTTGCACCGTATAAATCCCCTGGAGTAGAGGAGATTTTCCTCGCAGTTCTCCAGAACTGCCTAGGGCTTACCAAAAGTCCTTCCCTAGAAGAATGTTCGCGTACCGTTCATCCCCAAACCAGGGCAGTTTAAATATCTAATTACCATGTTATTTGACCAATCTGTATGGCATCTCTTTTTTTATTAGGTCTCTCGAACGCATTGTAGATAGATTTATTAGAGACGAGGTCTTTAATGATTATTCCCTGCACTGCAATCAGCATGCCCACCAGACTGGTAGATCAGTTGAATCCGCTCTGCATAAGCTAGTGGCGAGGGCGGAAAAAGCTCTGGACGTTAACAACGTTTCCGTCGGCGCAGTCCAGAAGGCCTGTGCCGTATATCGCGTTAGTCCAACAGTCCCTAGAAGAGGAACTCCTCAGGGGGAGTTCTTTCCCCTTTGCTTTGGAGTATGATGGTCACTGACCTCGTTGCTATCCTCGGAGGCTAACTTACCTTTAGCATATGCCTACGACATTACGGTTATCATATCTGGGAAATATTAATCCTGAACGGGGGCGAAGAAAATGTGCCTGTTTTCATTTGATCCGACAGTCAAGAGTCAAGCCCGCCCCTAAATCGCTGAGCGCATTTAGATTCACATCTGGTCTGGTGCTTAGCTGTTGGCAGGCACTACAAGGGCTATCTCTAAGGTCGCTTGTCAAATTGGTTTGGGTTCGTGGTCACTCAAAAATCCCGGGCAATGAACAGGCAGACTTTTTAGCCGGAAATGGTAGTGAACCAGTAATTGGTATATCACATCACTCAGAATATCGTGGGTAGATAATATGTTAAGCAACTGTCAGCTCATGCACTTGGTTTCCAGAAACGGATGCGAGACATCCAATATATATGTTTCAGCGCTCTACCTTAGGCGCCTGAGCTCGTATCGTATCCTCACGGGTCACTGCAGACTTAACAAACACCTGCATGGGTTGAACTATTTTGATAGTCCAAGCTGCCGGTGCGGGGAAATTGAATCCTCAATTCATTTCCGCGCTGAGTGTCCCGCACTAGACATCCTCAGATGTCAAGTGTTTTACTTCTACAAGATACCCCTTAACTCGCTGAGGTTGCCAAAGGTAGGTTCTCAGAGGTCGACCTCTAGTCTACGGGTTTATGCAAAAATGGCCCACTCAGTTGCCTACGTGCTAGATCTCTCTCTTAAGAGGGTTCCCCTTCGATCATCATAATCATCACTATAGACCATTAAGACTCAATAAAAGAGCGCCTTTTAGCTAAGTAAAGCCTAAAATAAGCCTGTGTAAGCTCTTATTTAGCGGTAAAATAGAAATATTAGCTACAAAAAGGTCATATTTAGCTTTTAAATATTTTTTTGGCAGCCCGCTACTTATGAAAAAGAGAGCAAACGGAACGTTTGATGGAGATCCTGTAGCAAAAACAGGAAAGAGCCTGATCTTTGAAAACAGTCCGATGCAAATAACCGGTTAGTGGTGGTAACTGATAAAATACTAAACAAAAATAAAAAATATAATAAAATATATTTAAAACATATATATATTTAAATAGTTTTTTTTTTTTTTTGAAGTAATTGAGACATTTTGACCATTATAAGAGTTTTTTTGGAAAATAACACCCTTGAGGATACAGTATCACCACAATTAGGTCAAAATATATTTATATTTATTATATATATATATATATATATATATATATATATATCTGGGAAGTGATTTTTAGAGGGGTTATA
>JAAAKO020050218.1:0-11194 GCA_010015015.2 Bolitophila cinerea
AGTGACTTTTCTCAAATAAGTCATGAAGTCATCAAGTCATATTCTCACATTCTCATTCTGAATCAGAATATGGCCACTGGCCACATGGAACATTAGGGCATAAGCCATAATAAATTATAATTAAATTACCTCATAAAATAGACCAAAATAACTAATAAAAGACCACATTTTTTGCCACATTTGCCTATATTTAGCAATTGGAATTTGTGCTACATTTACTATACACGTAGTAAATAAGATATATTAAATAAAACATATTCTACGTTCCCAACCCTGCACACAAGCACCAAACGGCAAGCACTATATATCACCACAAAATTGCATACTTCCAGGGATATTGGTGGTGCTGGGTGTATAGTGCAAATCGACTATATATCACCAAAAGTGGTGATATATAGTGCAATTACACTATATATTTTCAGAAGTGGTAATGTATAGTGTAATTGCACTATATATCACCACTTTTGGTTTCTTAAAATATCAAAACCGCAACAATAACCGCGAGGGCACGAATTATCACATAATGACATATTACATAAAAATCAATTTGTATGAAATTATAGACTAATTCGTTTGTAAACGAAAAATAAAAGCAAAATGATTTTGTAAATAAACGAATTATATTATTATTATAAATTTGAAAATGTGTTTGTAGAATAATTCGTTTGAAAACAAATTATCGCATAAAATATATTTTTCAATATTTTTATGTGATAATTCGTTTTGGAATAAATGTGCTATTTCGTTTACAAACGAATTAGTCTATAATCTCATACAAATTTTTATGTAATATATTGTATATGTGCCATTATGTGATATGTCATTATGTGATAATTCGTGCCCTCGTGGTTATTGTTTCGGTTTTGAGATTTTAAGAAACCAAAAGTGGTGATATTAGTCTATAATCGTATATAAATTGATTTTTATGTGATAATTTGTTTTTGTACGAATTTACACATACATTTTGAAATTGCAGATTTATGCTCTAATTCGTATTCAAACGAATTAGTAAATAACATTTCTTTTCGAGCAAACTAATTTTATTTACATGTGTGTGAATACTTTTATTTCTTTTTTTCGGTTATTAAATATTAAAAGCATTCAAAAACTTGGCACAATCCACAATTTATTTGAAAAAAAAAACGATCGAACTTTTTTATTAATATTTTTAAAATTTTTAATTTAATTGAAAGCAATAAATGTATACTCCTTCTAAAAAATATAGAAAATAAATTATTTTGAACAAAATGAAATTTATTAAAATGTGTATTTTTTTCATAAAAAGTATAGAAATAAAATATTTTCACTGTACACACATATTAAAACATTTCATATCTTGCGTTTTTAAACATTAATATTTGAAATGAAATAATTATTGAAATATTTAATTAAATAAAATAAAATACAAATTTATGGACTATTTCGTTTTCAATCGGATGACTGTATAAAAAGCGAAAAATCATTTTTATGGGATAATTCGTTTACAAATGAAATAATGCATAACATTTTTGTTGAATTATTATTATGAGATAATTCGTATTTCAGTTTATATACTATAACATAAAATTACATACAAATCATTTTTTTATGCGGAAATTCGTTTTTAAATTTATATACTAATTCGTTTTGAAAGGAAATAATACATAAACAAAATGTATGTGATATGTCGTTTTAAAATTAATGTGATAAAGTGATAATTCACCGCGCCGCGCCATTGAATGCAAATAAACAAGCAATCCAATACTTTTGCTTTTCTTTAGCGCTTCGCGCCGTTTTTACTAAAACAACAAAAATCAATCAACAGTCTATAATTCAACATCCATTTGAATTGCCGCTCAAATGTTAAATAGTGCGGTTATGCAATTAAAACTTAAAAAGTATAACAATGGTGTACTGGCGTAAAAACTCTATGCATCGTCAATAATATGAAATAATATGAAAAATATACATACCTAGAAGTGGTGACATAGACACTCTCGCACCAACTCAAAGATCTAGTACCAACTCATCGTTTTTGTCAGACTCCAAATTTAATTACAGACCGGTAGCGGTAGTCTGTAAAAAAAAAAAAAACAATTGATTGACTTTTCTTACGCCTGTAAAAACTTTTATTTCAAATGTAATACACCATAATTTTACGGGCGTGAGAAAAGTCAAGTTTTTTCTTACAAACTTCCACTACGGGGCGATAAAATTTTTAGGTTAGCTGTCAAAAACACTAGCACTTTATTATACCTTTTGTTTTATACATTTTCATATTCGAGATTTGACGGTTGGGTTTATATTTATATAAATATAAATTAAATAACAATAACAGCTCTTACAAAACAAAACTAACTCTACTTTTACTATATTTGCAGATATAAGCGAAGCTCTGAAAGGCCTAGATGAATCCGACCTATTCCCTGAGTCACCCATTAAACTGTCGACTCTTATGATGAATCCAGCGGTAGAGGACGAATTTCTAGGCGAAAGTACCCTTAACGATTTACTTGCGTGCGCTGACGACGAGGCCAACGGTATGCAATTCGAGAACCAATCGGACGAAGGTATCGGTCACGGTGACGAGTCCAGTCACAGTAGTCCAAAACAAGCAACCAGTGTCGTTGGCAGTTTGGAAGCATTTGATGATAATCATGATGAGACACTTGACGAGAATCACGACGATATGGTGCCCGTTGATGTGGTGGAGGAGGAAGAGGAAGAGCAGGAAACAGAAACACATGAACAAGAAGATGAGTATGCACATAATATCGACGATGAATATCCATCCCATGATTCAAATTATGGATATGGTGATGGTATAGATGAATTTCTGCCGGGTACAACTGTGGATCGCCTAAAAACAGCATCATCAATTGCTTCGCCCACCAATAGTGTCACTTCGTCCACAGAAAGCATTTGCTCAACGGATAGCAAAAAGTCCAAGAAACGGTATTGCATCAAGTGTGACTTACGTTTCCGACGCACTGCCGAATTTTATGATCACTTGCGCAAGCACGTCACTAATCCCGATGTTGTGTTGCAAAGACTGACTGACGAGAAAGAGTACAAGGATTACTTGGAGCGAAATCGTCGGTCACCATCTCTGTGTGCTCGTAAGAAAACCTCTCAAAACATTGTGCCAGGCGGATTACGACTCAAGCTAAAATACACGGGTACAGAGAACTTTGAGGTTGTACCACCGAGCAATGCAGAAAAATCACAAGGATCCATTCGAATACTAACAGCACAAGAGATCAAGCAGAGTCCACCACACGAACCACTTCCATTGGACGCAATGGTGGCAATGTCCGAGATGACATTTAATAATGATTCGGAGCAAACATCAAATTTCATATCGTCTGATGGAAATAAACCGCATTTTGAGTGTCCAACATTAGACGGTCTAGATCAGTTTAGCGAAGATGGAAATACGGATGCCACTGCTCAGCTGCTCAAACATTTACTAGAAGCACCACAGATGCCACATCCGGAAAACGAGTGGGCACCAACGAACGAGTTTATTTCGATTGATCGGCTTGCGCACATTTGTACGTTCTGTCACTCAAACTTCCCGGACGCAGTGCTCCTGTACGAACACAAACGCATTACCGGACATGACTACCAGAATGCTTTGAACACGGCAGGTCCACCAAACGAGATGCAACCCCGTGGATTTTTGAGACCTCGAAGTCAAGCACATATGCAATCGGGGAACGGACTTTACGGTCAACCTCCCGTTATGGGTATGAATCAGCAAATGCAACATGCACAGATGCGCTACAGGATGCAACAAACACCTCCCAACCAACATCATCCGTATGGATCACAAATGAGACCCCCTTACCAACAGCCACAACAGATGATGCGACGTACGCCACCACCTTTATATCGGGTGCCTCTGGGTCAAGGCATGCATCAAAACCAACCGGTGAACATGGCTCCATTTATGGGCATGAATCCAGAAATGTACAATCCGATACCTGGACCAAACAGTATGAGTGGAGGCAATATGGTGATGAATTCGATGAATCAACCTCAAAGAGGAAGTCCACAACAGCGTATATCCCCATTGCACAGGATGTCTCCACAGCAGCAACAACAACACCAACAGCAACAACATCATCAGCATCAGCAGCAACAACAACAGCAGCAAACAATGAGAACACCTATTCAAATGTTACGAAACATACGACCAGCCGGGTTTCAACCACGAGCTCTTCCGATGGGCTATGGTGCAAGACGCCCAATGGTACCTACACGAGTTCCTTTACATGGAATTCCCCCTGGTCGAGGTGTTCCACAGATGGCAATTCGATCAAGATCTCCAATGATGGGACCTGCCTCAAAGCGTCCTAGACTGAACGAATGTGACCTTATTTCTATGCCACCCCACACAGACGGATTACCGGTCATCAAGAGCGTACAGGGTGGCACCCAAGCTAAACTGTCGCACACAGATTCATCGGGTTCAATTCATCTGTCTGATCAAATAACCCTGAGTGTTAAAGGCAAAGATCCGCAGCAGCAGCAGCACCCCAACAAGAATCCCAAAGACGTAGCAAATATCTTAGCACACCGTGGAATTACCGTGACACCCACAGCTAAGTACGATAAACAACGACAAGACGCAAAAACCAACGAAGCTGTGCAAAAAATTCAGCTCAGCAATTCGGTTAGTATCATATCCAAGAAGAAGGAACCACCAACAATAGACTTGTCATTAGACGATGATATGCCTCCACCGCCACGACCCCAGCCATCGCAGTTGCCATTTAAGTGTACGATGAAAGATTGTGAGCATCAATTTCCGACACAAGAAGGATTAAAAAAGCATATACAACGTGGTCACAAATCACCGCAGCTTCGTATTATCCAGTGCAAGCTGTGCCCGGCAAAGTTCTCTTCACTTGAAAATCTTAACGAGCATCAGAAGAAAGTGCATCGAATGTTTCGCACGACGGCCGATGAACTGGGACTTCCCATTGTGGATTTGCGGAACAGTGAAGTACGCGCTAAACTGGCGGCTATTGGAATTGTAAACTATATTCCGTTGGGTAATATGAACCGGTCGGCAGATGGCATTTTCGGATTACCCATTGTGTCCGTACAGGGTGCGGCCAACGTGAACGTTTGTAACCTACAGGCACTTGGTTCCGATCGAATCCTGTCACTGGGTCCAGTCAAACCAATACCCTCGCGAAGTATGCAACAACAACAACAGCTACAACAGCAACATCATCAACAACAGCAACAGCAACACCACCACCAACAACAACAGCAGCAACACCACCAGCAGCAACAACAACAACAACATCACCTACAAAAACAGACAGCGCGGTCACAGGTTCCCCCGGGCCACCAATAAACTCTAATAAGAATGTAAATATAATAAAATAATTTATGATGAATTGAAATCTGTAATTAAATACCTTAATACCTATCAAACACACACAACGGCATCCTACTAAATGTATAGTTCAAAAGTCTTTTATTAAATATTATATACCTATATATATTCTCGTTAAAACGTTCTGAATGTTTTTGATACTCATTAAAATTATTATTATATGTTAGTGTTAAACTTTTTAGTTTATTAAACTTTAAATTAAATTATAACTGTATATAGTTATTATTTAGGTTAATTAACCTCTACGAAAAATGTTTGGTTATGTTGTTAGTTAATTATATAGTTTTATATATGTATATAATTTCTGATAGAAATATGTAGAAATTTCTAAATGAAATAAGTTTATAAAAAAATGAATCGATAATTAAATTATTACTTAAAATATTTATGTTTATTTATATACATACATGTTATATAGTTAGTTATTATGATATATAAAGATCATAATACGATATATAGGCACAATAATACGCAGAGATTATAACTTACCTAACCACTAACCAGTATCGAATATCACGTGTAAAAGTAAATTCTATGAAGTTTAAGGTAATACGATAGATGCGAAACATTCAAGTAAATTGGAAATAGATCAAGTCAAATTTATTAATTTATAGTGTTTTCTTCGCCCGTATTTTTTTGTTTTCATACTTTCTAGATTTTTAACTGGCGTAAAAAAACACTCGATTCGACTCGATCACTCTTTATTATGATTCTTCAAAATATAAAAAGAGCATTTAAAACAGGAATTGCTAAAAGATTACGGTCTTACAGACTACCACTTCCACTACTGTTTACATTCAATCTTATAGGAGTATTGTATAAACCTATCTCTAATTCTCTAATAATATTATAAGCAAATTTCATACATTTTGTAGATTATATTTTTTCCAGTACATTTGCCAACATTTTAATTATTAATTTTACTGTTAATGTATCCTAAACTTTAACAATGTTTAACTTTGGCTTTTACGTTCTCCATTTTTGTTTTGGTTTTTATTAAAAAATATATAGATACAAAAACAATGTCAAAATTTTGTCAAAATTCCAATAGAAAACGACCGAGAGTTCGTTCACATGTATCTAGTAATTGCGGGAACCATATGTAGATGGCACCACATAACTCGCAACGCAAACGATGTCATCAAAACGTCAGGCGAAAATAGGGCGAACTGTCACGACATGAAAAAATAGTGCTTACAAAAGATCAATTTTGGAGAAACTTGCAAACTCAACAATTCGATTTAAAATGGCATCTGTGATGAACTTCTGCCTGAGGCGCTACTTGAGCACCTCGGCCACCAAGTTCTCCGTTCAGGGAGCTTCGGCCGTATCCGGCTCGCACGAAGGTATGTACGCACATTCATCATCGGTCAGCAATAGAGGATTTGCAATGTTGAGGTTATAAAGTAGCAAAAGTTATGTAATGTGATTCCCGATTTTGGGTCTTTCGGCCGACGGGGTGACAGTAGTGCTCAATGTAAACATACAGAAATGTAAATTATAATCCAAATAACGTTTAAAATTGGCGAAAACATATTTTATTACCCATAATTTTGCAAATTCCCTATGTGCGTCTCAAGAAGAAACCTTTAACAAATATATCTAATTACGTTTCAGCTGGTGGCTACAAACTGTGGAAGCGCTTGTCGTTCTTCGTTGCCGTACCAGCCGTCGGTTTGTGCATGTTGAACGCCTATCTGGGACACCAGGAAGGCCACCACATCCCACGCGCTGAATTCGTCAAGTACGATCACTTGCGTGTACGCACAAAGCGTTTCCCATGGGGTGATGGCTCCAAGAGCCTGTTCCACAATGCCCATTTGAATGCTCTGCCCGATGGCTATGAGGAAGGCGACCACCACTAAACTAAACCGTAATGACCATACCGTTAGTCGTAGTCCACACATACTGAAGCTCTGCGTAGCATACAAAATAAAATCCAACCCACTCCGATACAAACGATATGATGTTTAAAAGAGTCTTCTCTTTATCAGTTCAATAAATCTTAACACAAGAATATTTGTAACAGTGGAAAATTGTGTGTGTATTTCTTTTTATTGAATTAATATTTAAAAAAAGTTCAATTTTAGCAGTAATAATACTATTCAATAGTAATGTTTAATGTATAATAAAAAAGTGTACGAGTGACAATACTACAATCCCATGACATCGCCAGCCTTTCGGTAATCTGCATTGCCCAGAATAGATGATGAATTTTTCGTTATTGCGCACAAAACAGATTTTCTGTCTTTGAAACGCAATAGTTTGTGTCCCAATGCTTCCAGCCCATCCAAGACGTCCTTCAAAAAGAAAAATCAAAATCAGGTATATTTTTATAGATTTGCATCATCTGCTATGCACAAAAGTACCTGAGTAATTCCGTACTCGTAGTCGAGTACCATTGGGAACAATTGATGATGGAGTCGTGGAGCATCGACAGCTTCCTTTACATTTTCACCAAACCACAACATTCGGATGAGTGCCTGTAAACATGCATATGCTACTGTCAGATTTATTTGTGGGTACATATTTTAGCCCTAACCATTGAAACAGAGGTTGGAATATGTGAGCCACCGGCACCTCCAATCACAACCTTAACCTTGCCATTTGCGTCGGTCACAATAGTCGGTGACATTGAGGAAACCGAACGCTTGCGAGGCTCAATGAAATTAGACTTCGACGGCGCTAATCCAAACATATTCTCACGATGTGAAACTGCGAAATCATCCATGCCACTATTAAACAGAATTCCAGTAGACGCTCCAAAGATACCACTTCCATAACTGCAAGAAAAATGACATACATTTTAATAGGTTTAATAGATGCCATAGGTTTTTATTCCAATTTTATACAACTGACTAGTTATTGATAGAGCTGGTCACAGACACTGCATTTCCATTGTATGCCAGCAGAGACATGTGTGAAGTCCCCTTGTCACTTCCCGCAAAAATATCACTGCCATAGTGTTTGTGTTCCTGGTATGTTTTTGTGTCATCAATTAGATGGCGTACACTCTCACCGTACTCTGGTGACGTCAAATTTCTGATAAACTAAAACATTTGAAATATATTAATAAAAGAGTGGTTTTTATTTAATTACAAGGACAAAAACGCACGTCGTCCATGTTCTCGAAGTCTGGATCTGACATCAGTGTACGCTTGCCGAATGCATATTTAAATGCTTCGATAACTCGGTGATACGTTAGCACCTGGCTAGGATCTGTGTTCAGGCTTTCCAGTGTCAAGTTGTAACCCTTCAGAATGTTTAAAATAAAGGATACCAACATACCACCGGACGGTGGTGGTGTTACGAAGACAGTGTCCTCACGTACTTTTATCGGAAGGGATTCTGTCCAGTGAACTCTATAAATTATAATATCAATACAAATTAATATATTATTTTAGTAATTTATTATGATATAGAAATAGTTCAAATGCAAACCTGTACGACGACAGATCTTCCTTCGTGATAATGCTGCCAACTTTAGCCAAATCATGTAATATCATATCAGCTATCGTGCCATTGTAAAAGTCCTCTCCTCCATTCTCAGCCAGCAAGCGATAAAGGTCGCAGATTTGTTTTGGAGGCTGAATATGATCTCCAACTTTCATTATACCACCAGTTCTATCCGAGTACATACTTCTATATGGCATTTTTATAAAGTGTGAATACAAAATATGCTCAGTGGCAGTGTCAAACATGTGCTTGGACATCTTGTAGCCGGTTTCGCACAATGAAATGGTGGGCTTTATCAGTTCGCTCCACGGCATCGATCCGAAACGTTTGTGTAGTTCCCAGTAGCCCAATACTTCGCCGGGCGTTGCAATGCTTAACGGGCCATGTACCGTGGAGTTTGCGTCCGTATTATTGAACATGCCGGTGGTGGCCTTGATCGGTGCTACTTCTTTGGCGTTCAGCGTGTACGCCTTACGATCTTCATGAATGTATATGTTTAATATAAAGCCACCGCCGAGTCCCATGCTTTGGTGGGTGGCCAGCCCATTGCAGACCATTGTGGCCACGGTAGCGTCAGCAATGTTGCCATTCTGTCTTAAAATATCCCTGAAAAAAATAATGACTTATTTTAATACAGCGGTGAGTTTTATTTTAAGAAATTTCAAAGAAATACAAAAAATATAAATAATCTTACTAAGTCTTTTAAGTTTAATTTAATTAGTTTCACTAAAATAAAATAAATCAAAGATATACCTTAATACATTTGCAATTGTACACATTTTTCGGTGTCAATTTTTTTTAAATAATTTATTTACGGTTACAATATTTTTATTGGGGATAAATCATTTATTTTGGTTAACAAATATTTATTCTTGTTTATTTATTTTTAAATGCAAACATTTTTAAATTATATATTGAAACTTAAAGAAATTTTCTTCGATGAATATATCTTTAATTTTTGAGATTTTGTATAAAAATATTTTTTTCTGTGAATATGTATTATAAAATGTTTTTTTAGGCTTCCATCCAGCGTTGTACGTTCTTTTGTCATCATCTGGTATCTGGGCTAAAACCTTACGTCCTAGAGAACTATTATACAATGTTGCTCTCTACTAAAATAAGATCTTCTACTTTATTCAAGGGTGCTAATCATAAAAATTATATGGATATATATTATGGGTACATTATTTTATAGAGAGTTATATTGAAAGGGGATTTGAAGATGTGAGGAGATGTTTAATTATTTTTTTATAATGGTTTTAACCTTTGCCAATATATATTTATTCTTTACCTTTTAGTAAATAAAACACACAAGTATGCCCAGCTTTATCTTTAATGATAATTTAATAAAAAAATCCCGTAAATATCCCAAATACAAAACTACATACATATATAAAAAAATATATAATTATATATGTATAGTTTTTTTTTTCAAAAACATTAAAAATATGATTTAATATGTATGTTTTAATGGTAATTCGCTTGCATAGTTTTTTTTAGATTTAATTAATTAACTCAAGACTCAAATTCATAATAAAATTTGTTTATGTGCCTCACGCATATTTTATGTAAATAATACGTATTCTTTGTTCCTCCAAAGACGCAAAACCACCAATATGTGAACAAAGTGGAACGGTATTGTTAAGATACAGGAAAATTAGATTTTTTTTAACTCGAAAAGAAACCACTTAAAAATAGGTTTAAATCATTCTTATAAAAAAAACCAATATTTTCCTCGAGTTATATTTTCTTAAAAGTTCGTTTTTTTCTTGTGATTTTTCTTGCAAATCGAAGTAAAGATTTTTAACGCTAAGTTGAGTAATTATTGTTTATTCTGATTTCGATCTGTTTTCGATCCCTAAATTTAATCTTGGTTAAGATTTTTTACTCACGGAGGTCTCAAGTGATCTCAATAATAATTTGTTTTGTTTGAGTAGTAATAATAATATAACATGAAATACATACAAAAAGTTTTTTTTATAAAATACACTTTTATTAAAAAAAGCATAACAAATAGTTTAAGTGTGGGATATTGGTTTGAAATCAAATATGAAAGTGCATCTAACAGCTTCCCAAGCAGTATTCGGAAACCGCAGTTTCAGAATTTTTGACTATAATTCGTCTTATATAATATAATAAATATACTATTTAAGACCATCCAGTTTGTTTAAATTTAAAAAATATCCAAACTTATTTCATAATATAGGAATTGGTTACTTTTTATGGCGGCATGAAATAGACCCCAAAACATTTTCAGTATACAACAACAAGCAAGCGCAGCACTCTTCTTTTATTTAACAAAAACACAAGAGAAGAAGAGAGAAAAGAGATTTTGGGAGATTTTTA
>JAAAKO020050229.1:0-11193 GCA_010015015.2 Bolitophila cinerea
TAATAAAATTAATTATTTGGTATGTTTTTACTATGTAATTAATTTATAATTACTACAATTACGATATTATATAAGAAAAAGACAAATACCAAGTAAAAATATAGCCAGAAATTTTTGAAGTGGCTGGAAATCAAAAGATTGATTGGAACTGAAAAAGATTTTTCCAGGTATGTTTTTTTTGCAAATGTAGTATTATAAATAAATATATAAACCTTTGATAAAAACTTACCCCGGTATTTGTAACAACTTTCACCAAGTACGGGGTAAGTTGTTACTCGTGTATAATATTTAATGTTAATAAATATTATTTTATATTTATTTATTTTATACTTTTTATTAAAAATACAATTAAAGATAAAAATCTATATTATATATTTTAAAATAATAAAATATGCCATAAATCTTATAGCAAAACATGTAACAATGTGCCCCGGTCTCCCTTACCTGATTCTGTACCAACTTTTAAGCATGGACTCGATTTTTGGACTTGGACTCATTTATGATTCTTTTATATAGAGTATGTTTCAAATTAAATTTATAATCCAATTATAATTGAATATTTTTCAGTTGCACAATTATTATTAGGTTAAATTGTTTAAATTATTTAACTTTTTCAAACCAAAAAAGTATTTTTTATAATATGATATGCCCTAGAAATGATATGCTTTCATAATATTAGTTAAAAAATAACCCCCCAAATCTATAGAGCTGGTTGGTTTCTTAATTGCACGACATTTCTTCCAAAAACAATCCATCATATTGTTTTTTGCCATGTTTTTATTTTTTGTTTTCGGCAAAGTGTTTACATTTTACATCCCAAACAATTTTTTTAATTAAACGGTGCAAAGTTTTGTTAAAAATGGCCGTTTATTTTAGACTTAAAATAAAACCACAAATATAAATCCTCAATTTTTTAATTTGGGGTTTAAAAAGTCTTGGGATTTCATGTTTCTTCCAATTTTATTAAAGCTTTTCTGATACACAAAAATAAGGCAAAACTACCTCTTTAACTATCTGCAACGATACGAGTATAGCATGTTTGCAAATCGAATGGATAAAAGTGTTTTTGAGGTTATCTCAATTCTCAATAACAATTGTTATGAAAAAATAATCTTTTCTCCCTAACGTACATAGAAACAAAACTCTATACGAAACCAGTTGTTTTTTGGTGTAAACTACTGTAAGTAATTGACAGTAAAAAACATATTTTGTATAATTTAAGGTTCCGAAGAAATTTTACTTAAAATAATTATTTTGCAATATATAAAAATTAGGAGTTCAGAATCGTGAAATATTAATGTTTTTGATCCAAAAGCGCGTTTTTCTAGACCGGACCAGCACCTACTTGAAATATACATATTATATACAGGAACCGGAACCCGCATTATTGTACCCAGTAACCTGATATATTTAAAACAAAAATAGTATATAGATAGATTATAGACTCACCATCGTGTGGCAAAAAAGTATCCCATTGGGAACTATCCCAAGGCTCTGAAAACACAGTGCCATCGTCGGAGTGGGTGCTATCGTGATAGTGATGCACTGACGCAGATCCGATAGCCTTTTCCACGTTGTCATACGAGGACATACGATTTCGTTTCGTGTACGTACCGGTGCGTGGAAGCTCCGGTGATAAACCCAACGTCGTGGAGCACTTTATCAGCTCAGGCAGATTAAGGTCAGGCAATCGCTTGGCAATTATCTGATGCACGGTAATCGCACGATATGCAGATGTCGACTTAAACTTGTCTTGCGGAATATTTAGTTTTTGCGCGCTGGTGTCTGGTACTTTAGCAGCGACAACTTTCCAGTTTGCTTCGGTATCGTAGTCATGGTCTTGAGCGTCTTCATCATCATCGTCATCGTTGCCCATGAACTCCCAGCTGCTATCCAGTGGCCAGGGGTCGAGTCGACCGCGTGCTTTGCGGTTTTGTTTCTTTAGCTCGTCCAAGGAGCCAGATATCGGACTTTTCTCCGAATCGATTGGAGACAGTACTTGACAGAATGACGGTGGACGCATTGGTCCCTTTGGTGGTTCTGAATGACGCTGCGTTCCCGGAAGAAGTGTATTTCGTTGTGACCGCCGGATAACGTTGCCCAGTGCGTCGGCAGGCTCAGCATAGAAAGGGCTGCCTTGTTTGCTGCGCGGTGGCACGGGAGTACGGTCTGGAGTGAGCGTAGCCTCAGACATAGGAGATGTTGCTTCAGTTGCGGGTGCAGCTGGCAAAAGCAATCCCAGCCGATTTCGTGACTGTAGCATCATCATGGTGGGTGAGAGGCGCTGCTGCTGTTGTTGTTGTTGCTGCTGTTGTAGTTCTTGTACCACAGCAAATGACTGTAAAGTTCGAGGATCACTTGGACTGTAGATTGTCTTGCTAGCAATTGGAGTTTGTACGTCTGACTTAATTCTCAACTCAACGTCAGCATTATTATTGAAATATTGCTGTGACTGCTGGAATGAGGTCAAGTTTTCAATGGGTGAGAGTACAGGAGCAGCAATCGTTGGCGGACTACTCGATTTGTTGGAAGCCACCGATCCAGCAGGAGACAGAATATTACCATTCAGTGAAGTTATGGTGGCTAAAATTAGAAATGGAAACTTATTTAAAACTTCTATAAAAAATAAGTGAAAATACTTACAATTCTCGGGCAAGACATCGGGTCGTTTATTGCTGGATCCTCCGTCTGGTCGAAAACTAGACATAAGCGGACAACGTCCAATTGGTGTGTTCAGAGCAATATTGTCCTGGCTCCATAGGTCCTCGTAGTCACTGATCTTATCACCGAGTGCACTTCGACAGTACACCTGTGGTGACTCAAGAATATCAGACTCTTGGTAGTGCTTTGATTCCTTGCGAGCACGGCTGCGACGCGAACGACCACCCGTCGGAGTTTCGGCAGAATTTGGTGATATTATCTTGCGTGCTGAGTCTCGACTAGATTGTGACTGCCAGCGTTTTGAGCCTTGTGAGGACATTGTGTCCACGGTACTGGTCTTGCACTCGCCCTCGGGTGAGAGGCGTTTTGAGATGGTTTGGAACTGAATGATTTTTAATAGTATTATTATATGTATAAAGTTTAGATTTTATTTTGGTATTTATGTGTGTGAAAAACATTTGGGTAAGATGATTTATTTGTATCAACAAATAATTGCATAATTACATTTGACTCCATTCCCAAAATAAAATTTGGAATTTTCAAAAGCAATATTTTGGCAAAAGAGGTTTTTATTAGGTATTTTTTGAGAAGAATCTGAATGTATTGAATGATTTTTGGTACACAGTATTTCTTGGAAAACAAATTTTAAACTTTTTTTATTTTAACAGAATTTAACATTAAACATCTCTATTTGTTAAAATATTATTATATTCAAACCGCCCACTCTCTCTCTTCTCAAGGATCTTTTAAAACATAAGTATCATATCTTGTGTTTTTTGACAACACAGATTATAATGGTAGTTTTATAAAATGGCAATTCTAGGGGTGATGGTTGGTGAAAAGTTTTTTTAAGGAGATTTAATAAAGGATAGATTATTTTTGCAATATACATGTCTTTAATAGTACGCCATTTGGACCCATTGTGCTCTCTTTCTAATAGGGGTAAGGTTATTATAGTTAGGTTGAGGTAAATGGACAGTTGGTACATTTTAGGGTAAGAGTTCGGAGTGGTTTTAGTGCAATGTGAAAAAAATGTTTTGCTAGTTTTGAAAAGATAATTACTGAATTTATAAGGTATTATAAGTAAGTATCTTTTATTTGTCACAAAGCCGTTTCCAAAAATGGAAATAGGAAATTGGATAACTTTATGAAATTGCAATATTTACGCTATCCTAATTTAAGGTAACACTACAAAATGTGATTTTTGTCACGGTTCTTCCATATGGGCAGTTGGTATGGTTGTACTGGGCGCCTTTTAAAGAAGAGTGCCTGTTTTTATTTTAAACAAACACATGCGTCTCTCAATTAAAAAACACATGTAAAAATGATAGATATTTTTAATACCTATAAATGGATACCAAACAACACCCTTTCCTAAATACAAAGTAATTTAAGTAGAATGTTATCAAAAAAATACTCTCCTCCCTTCAAAGGGGTTTAATACCGCCTGAAATAACCGTTTAAAAAGGGGGAGCTCACATTTAAGGGTACGGTCATTAAAGCTATGATTTGGAAGACGTTCTTTTGCATAACAGAATAAACCATTTAAATTCTGAAGATCTTTTTCCAAATTTTATTATATAGCGCTTAAAATGCATTTAACTCTTCCAGTAAATGTATCTTTGGTTTAAAATGTTTTTAAAAACCAAAAAATATAAACAATGTCATTGCAATTAGAAAATAAAATTCCGATAACTTAGTATAAACGATTTTGCTGAATTTAAGGCTTAAATAGTTGTTCAAAACCAAAACCTTTTAAATGTTGTGATGAGGAAAAAGCCTTTTGGAAACACCTTTTTAAAAAAGCATCAATTATAGAATAGTTGTTCTTATGGGTAGTGTAATTGATACTGAACCGGGCGCTATAATAGCTAAAACCGGCGCTGGGGATAGGGATAGTATTAACATTTTAAGAAAAATTAACATTTCCATACATCAGCCTAAAATACAACGCAAACTTACGCTTGTATTCGCATTCGGTGAGGTCACCTCGACAATCTGCGAGTTCTGGCTGCCCTCTACGCTAAACGTAACCGTTGTGGTAACGGTAAAATTGTTTGATAGCTGTCCGTCAAGTGGCGTAAGTGGGCTATTTGGTGTGGTCGGTTTTGTCCAGCGAGGCGGAGGTGCCGGAGGAGTTCTAAGAAATAACTAACACTTAGTAACGTTTAAAAATTGTTCGCAAAAGCAGACTTTGTTTACCGTAATGGCGCCAAATTAAGTGTGCTCGGTGGGGTCGGCCTTGTTCCGGATCGCATACCACCTTCAGTTGTATCTGATCCGCCGCCACCGCTTAAATGCTGATGATTCGGAAATGACCCAGCACCTAGAAATTTGTCCACGTCCATTGAGCGTCGATTGTGTGCCTTGAACGTGCTTGTCTTGCCCACGATTCCCGTGCGATTCGTACACTCCATTGGTGACATCGTCAGCATAACACTGTCCGCGGATTCAGGGCTTAGTATTTGTTGTCCGGTACTAGTGAAACTACTTAGACTAGAGGCTGTGTCCGACGGTGTGCCGGCTTGACTAAAAAGACCCAGCGGTGCAACAACGTTTGGACTGAACAGCGTGGCAACGCCTCCGGTGTGCAATGGTGTTGTGCCGGATCGATTGGGAACACTAAAAACCGTTGTTCCAATTCCGCTACTCGACGATTCTGTTTTGGTGCTAGACTGTACGGGACTAGGATTATTGGTTTGACTTTGACTGTCCGGCTTTGGGCTGGCCATCGGGTATCGCCAGAACTCTTGACCCAGCAATGCCAGAGAGGAGAGCTGTTGTCGGTTCTTGGCTTCTCGAAGTGCTCTGGGCAGGGTCAGTTGGACTGGTAGCTCATCACTATTTAGGTGTAACCGTGAAATAATGTTTTAAAAATTAAAATAATATTTATTCTTACCAGCATTGTGCATAGTGTGCTATCAATGACGGAATTGAGTCAAATTTAAACCGGGAGCTTTCCAGACTTAGTAGGCCATCGTTAGACTGAATCAAGTAGTGCTCTATGTAAGGTCCAGAGTCCTGGGGTAGTCGCACGGAAACGGCCATTGTGTTGGTCTGACTAGACCCGCGCACAACGAAATTCTGCAATAATGAAAAGCCATACGTAAATATTAGAAAAAAAATTGTAAATCTTGAGCTTACAACCCAAGTATTTTTCTCTAGATCTAATATATTTACATTCTATCCTAAAAGACGCGCGATAATACCCAGCAAAAGTAGTTTCTGTTTAATTAAGAGAAAACCCCAATAATAGATTAAAACATTGCCATTCAGAGTTTAGCGTACGCGCTTAAATTAAATCTTGCATCCGGCATGGCAAGTCAGCCGGCGCTGTGTACCAGAATCAGCCGGCAAGAGCACAGATTTATCGAATATTCACAATGTATTAAATTCATTTTGTTTCGCCGCGAATGTGTGTGTGTGTGTGTGTGTTTGTGTGAGTGCGTTTGTATGTGCCAAGAATCCTTATCTGTATAACGTATAAGGATAAGTATAAAAGAACCGTCTGGAAAAATGCAATTCAAGTCATGCGGAATGCAAGGATACTGATGGGTGGCGCCGCCTTGTGCGTGTTTACATTGTGTATGTGCAATTGAAAAGCGATGCAGACGCGCCATCTTTATGTCCAGATCAACATTTTCCAATTATTTTCCTCGATAAATAACTTGTCAACGCGGACACGCACGAGCATTGACCTCAAACGATGTATAAATCAAAATAATGGCTTCAAAAAATCAGTATACTGACTTGCCGCTCGATTAAACACATACACAAATATATATATATATACTTATATTGCAAAGAGTGCATTATGGTATGGTATAAATGTCTGACGACCGTGTGCGTGGGGTGGTACGAATAAACGCCTGTCGTTAGGCAATGTCAATACATGGCGTACGCCAGCCAGTATGCTATATATAGAATAATACGTTACGTCTGCCGGCAGGCAGTTATGTGGTCTAAAACACTGCTAAATGTATATGTATTGTTTAAATAAACGAGTATATGCAATGGGTGCAAATAAATTTTCGCACGCAAAACATTGTCAGAAAAACCAATAACCGCTGTGATTTATGTGTCATTTGTTTTGTTGTGACATTTTCATTTTCCATTTTTGCGCATCCGTTTATTTGCATTTTGCGTGCAGTGCGCGTTTCCTGTGCGGGACACCACCGTAATTTACGCGTTTACTCCGGCCCTTCTCTTTCACCCCAATAATGTGAATATTTATATATTCTATCTATATATATATAATATATAGGAGTATTATATATAACAAAGGGAGTTCGTGTTCGTGCGTGTTTGTGTCGTTCGGAATTTCAATAATCACAAACGACGCAATTAATTATTTGCCATTGTATACATTCTGCTTTTATTGTGCATTTCAATTGTTTTGAAAATGAGTTCCAGCTGGATTTTAAAAATAAAATTGCTGCAATCAATTTAAATTCAATGTGAGGAAGTATTGGTGTTGAATGTTGATAATAGTATTGTCAAGAGGATCGTGTGAAAACAATAATGAAAACATACAAACGTTTTTTAACGATGACATAATTTATTCGACCTAAATTTAATTTGCAAATAAAATCTCCGTATTTTTGGGTGTTTTGCATTATTCTCAAGAGAAAAAACTGTCTTGTGACTAATTTTCACAATCAAAACGGTCATCCGCCAGAGATATCAAGATTTTGTATTTATCTTGCCTGACAAGTTTTGAAGATCAATCCAATTTATAAATATTTCATGGTAGTATGCGTCTCATGCTTGATATGTGTATATTCAATTGTATTTTTTACAATCGTATATTAATAAATAATTAATTAATCTTATAGTTAATAAATACGAGAATATATATATATATATTTTTTTAATTGCATCGAAATCGATTTTAAAACAATTATTGTAAATTTAAAACTAACAAACTCGCCGGCAGGGTGGCATGAAATAGACCCCATAACATTTACAGTACACAACAACAATCATTTACACTTCTTTTTTAAAAAAACCTAAAGCGAAGAAGAGATTATGGAAGATTTATACAATATATATTTTGCCTGTCACCGCCGACAGTGTCATCATCTAGACCAAAATGAAAAAAAGAGAATTGTCAGAGGCTAGGTTTTTCCACGCACCAAGAATCTAGTGGTCTAGTGTCTGATGGGATCTAGGATCTCAATCTCGAGATTCAGGATGCCTGAAAAGATATTCCCGAGAATTCCCGAAACCCAATAAAACATCCATTGTAAATATTTGACGCCACCCGTGATGGTCTATGCCAATAGCCAAATATGCCCTAAAAATTATATATTATACAAATTAAATCATATTTTTAAAACATTTCAAAAAAATTTATTCATAACTGAAAAAAAAAACTACCTTGTAATAAATAAATATATTTAAAGTAGGTAAATATTTTTTGTTGTTACATTTATTTTGTGTGTCACATAATATAATCAGTGAGTATTACAAATTTAAATTTATAATTATTATTATGAACAAATATGACGTTAAATAGACAACATATGACCAAATGAATGAACTATAGTTGGCCAGATTTTGATTGGACGATTCCACGATTGGACGAAACACGATTGGCCGAATGATACGATTGGCCGAATCACGATTGGCCGAATCACGATTGGTCAAATAATACGATCGGCCTAAGATACGATAGGCCGAATAATACGATTGGCCGAATTACGATTGGCCAAATCCCGATAGGCCGAATCACGATTGGTCAAATCACGATTGGCCGAATCACGATTGGCCGAATGAACCGAATGAACCGATTGGCCAAATTTGTAAGTGCATTATGGGCTACTGGGTGATATGTATTCGGTTAAGTCACGCAAGTCATCAAAAAATGTAATATAAAAAAACATATAAAGACAATGACATTGGGTTTAACGTGCAAAAAGATGACCACTCAACCCAGCTGCCAAAATAAGAGTAACAAAAATTCATCAAAACACATATACCCAAAAAAATACACAATACAAATATGTGATTTAAATAATGATTGAACTTTGGAAAACATACATATGCATTGTCTACTTTTGGTTTCCCTGGTAATGATTATAAAAATTTCAAACCTAATTTTAAATGAAACATTAAAACGTAATACCAACAATAAATAATTGTATATAAATATATTTCGACCCATTCTTAGATGGCATATAGAAGGCAAACTAATAAAACCAACGTGTTTGCCAAAACAGACTTACTCGGAAATTCTTGAAAGTCTAGTCACCCTCACCGCCCCCCATCGACACCGTCATACAAATCCATCTATCGTTTATTATCCACATAATATTATATGACAGAAATAAATTGCATTTTTATGATGCTCGCGCGACTTCCTTGCGTTGATCTCGAAAAGTTTATATTATATAACATGCACTTGCACCAATAATGCATATATGCAATATGCACTCTACTTGTAGTCTACAGCAGAAGCACGCTCGTTTCACATAAATCGAATAGAGTGCATAAATAAGTTGTAATACGCGAACACTCGAAATGTCTTCCGTGCTGCGTCTGAGGCAGCGACGTTGTTACGAGATTTTCCGTAGAGATATTTATAAGAATAACTATTGAACAGTTATGTTATTGCAGCGACATTGGTTTTCAATATTTATGTAAGATGCAAACAAATTTAAATTAAATCTAATGGAATCTTCCTTATTATAGAAGCCAATATTTATCTTGAGTCATAAAATTTAAATATTTGAAGGTCAGAGTGAATACATTATATGAGAATATAGTTTTTAGACTCTGAAAACTTAAAACAATTCGGCAATGAAACACTATATTTTAAATATTTTTTTTAATGAAATGTTAAATTTAAGGTAGAAACTGGATATAATAATAATATTATAATAATTGGGATTTTTAAATATGTGCTCCGGAACTAAATTGAATTAAAAAAACACTTCGGAATCATTTTCAAAAACCATATCGTATCTATAGTATATCTATAACACGATTCATTTTTATACTATTCTTGCCATACAAGTCATTTTAAGAAATTTCGTTAATAATTTCCAAAAACTTAAAAATATTAAAAAAGGCAATAATATATTATATATGACGGAATCTGAAAAAATATATGTTAAGAAAATTAGCAAAAATCACTTTTGGAAATCTGACATATTTTCACTGTGATGTTTGCTTGATTTGAAAAGTCAAAAGCCTTCAGTAAAAATGGCGTTTTTTATTGGACGGTTCTTGTGGCGACGATTTCTATTCTCCATTCTCTACCCTATTAGAATAAATAAACTACCCTAAAGAAATTCATTGTTAAAAAATCAAAACTTCCAAGTCCCAACAATTAAATGCCATTAAATGGTGATACCACTTTTATTCAGTTGAGTACACATTAACCACCATAATTTACAT
The DNA here is from genome assembly GCA_010015015.2 of Bolitophila cinerea. Lineage (NCBI taxonomy): Eukaryota > Metazoa > Arthropoda > Insecta > Diptera > Mycetophilidae > Bolitophila > Bolitophila cinerea. Next base: position 10,063 of record JAAAKO020050229.1, read on the forward strand.
ACGATGTAATTATGCCATAAAATTTAGCGGCTTATCGCCAGGTTTACGTCTCACTGACCAATTACATGGATACAAAAGAATATATCTTGCTAGGCATTGTATCAGGATATAATGGATATAAACATACATATATAATATACAAATTAGATAAACCCATGTGCATCTTTCTTGTATTATTATAATACATTATATAGAAATATTATACCTTTATTTATATAGTATTATATGTATTAACTATTATGTAATATAATTATATTTAAAGTGTATGATATAATTTAGATGGGTTATTGGCTTTGAGTTTGAGTTAATATCAATTTAAAATTTAATAAATGCAATCAAAACAATCTCACCATTGTAATTTTTTTAAGACCGATCAAACGAGAATTTTTCAATAGAAAAGCTTACTACGGGGAATTACCAACTGACGAAAAAACATTATAAGAATTGTCTTTAAAATCATTTTAAGTTTTAGCGAGTTATTATTACAAGTAATTATGTATTTGTAATTGTTTTTGCTGATTAGTACAAAAAAACCCAGGCAGTAAATACTAATATATAATGATATATTACAAGTGGAATGGCAACTGCCCTGGAAGTCCTTTAAGGTCTGCCACCTCTTCGCCTCTTCATCGAGGCAGAAGCTAGGAAAAGACATTTAAAAGACTTTACGAAATTGGTATTCTGGCAAACACTATTTTATAATGACGACACAATAAAACGATATGACGAATTTCTGACGCAACCTTACTTTGACGTCTAAAAATTAGTATAATTTTTAATCATATAATATATTATAGAGCTTTCAAATTGAACCAAATAATTTAAAAGCACCACATCAACGCTTCACGCCCATCTTCCATGTGGAAAAAGAAGTCATCCTCATGGTGGGAACCGGCGACTTCACCACGCACCTTGCACCGCAAGCACCTTTCACCGCGAGCACCTTTCACCGCGAGCACTTTTGAAGATTTTTGAAGTAGAGCATATTATTATAGACAAAATGTTCACCTTTTTTAAAGCTTTCAAACTTGGTTGTACTCCATCACGTTCCCTAGGAAATTAAAATTTTAATTAAGTAAAATTTATTATTATAAAATAATATAAAATAGAATCCGCCCGCGTAGCCCGACC
>JAAAKO020050240.1:0-11193 GCA_010015015.2 Bolitophila cinerea
TGTTGCGTTGCCCACTTTGGTCTTTGTTGTAATCTGCATAGATATTCTCTGCTCCACCGTTTCCAGAAATCTTGGTAAGCTCTGTCTAGAAGTTTATATCTGTTTAGTCTATTTAGATTTGTTTCCTTAACATCTAACTGCGGTGGTGTAAGTAGCGGTGCTCCTATCAAAAAGTGGTCAGGTGTGAGTGCGTTTAAATCTTAAGGATCGGCGTTTAAATTCAGACATGATTCTATCTGGCATAGCATAATTGAAAACTCATCAAATGTGAAAGTTGATAGTCCTAATACCGTTCGAAGATATGTCTTCATTGACTTAGCGCCTGCCTCCAATAATCCACCAAAGTGCGGAGATTCCGGGGGATAAAATGCAATTGAATTTGCAAGCTGACTACCATTTTCGTTATCTTTGCTAATTGCAATGCTGCGGATCTCATCTTCCGGTCTGCACCTACAAAGTTAGTTCCATTGTCAGAATAAACGTTACTGCATAATCCTCGGCGACCACAAAATCGTTTAAAAGCAGCAATAAATGCATCTGTTCTTTGCTCGCTTACAATTTCCAAGTGTATTGCTTTTGTGTATAAACAAACATAAACCGCGATAGCAAACTGAACCACGTCCCTTAGATTTTCGTATGTTGAATGGACTGGCGAAATCAATGCCAACATTTGTAAATGCCCTTCCTACTTCCATGCGTTGACGAGGGAGGTTTCCAATTAATTGTTGTTCTGGTGCAGCTGTGTATCGGTTACATTTTACACATTGATGAATAATTTTTTGTATCGCACGTGTTTAAAAGGCTAATACGTGCTAATAAATGTTGTAACATCGCCTATTGTTTTTATAAAGGTGCACCACTTTTAAATGTAGTACTAAAGCCACTATCGAAGAGCACAATTATAAATGCTGTTATAAAGCATCGGGAACATCACAAAAAATCGTGGTTTGTTGGGATCTGTCTGACTTTTGGATAACATTTTGTTTATCAGACGGCTAGGAAAATTATAATTTTCAATGCCGTTTAGCAAATCGTAAATATAAATATTTATTATTTAATTTTTTTTTACCAAACCAAAACCATAATCCTTATAACGAATAGGAAAAAATGTACACTTAGCAGTAGGTATGACTAATATTATATATATATATATATATATCTATATATTTTATATATTTTTTATTTTAAGTATATAAAGAAAATATTATGTTTTGAATAATATAATATGCGTATGTAGATATATAATATATTTTTAATAATATTTTTTAAAATCTTTTCTTTTACATATATTTTTTGTCTATTTTTCTATTTGTTTCAATATATTGTAGGAAGTTGATTTATCTTTTGTATAAAAATGGCGCCATCAGCTATAGAAACTATATTACCGTTAATTCGGGATTCAAGTATTTTGAGAAAGTTAGAGGGGAGAGGGAGATAGAGTGAGACGTATATTTGTATTGGTGGATCTTTGCAATTTCCCCTTTTATCCCTAAAATCGCGCGTTTATTTACAAAAAATATACAAAGTCAAGCAATTGAAGTGTTAATAAGTGTTAATGACTGGCTATATTTCGCAGTAATATATACGATTTATATATATTTACAATAATTGAGAAAATGATAATTTATATATAATATGTATATATTTTTTTGTTTTTTGATAATCATCACGTCCGCCCACGCATCATTGCACTGGCATAATTATACATTCATGTATAATGGAATATTTACATTTTCCGGTCTTCGTGCGCTTTTTTCACGATGGCCAGCTTGGAATGAGAAGAGACTGGCGAAAGTGTGCGGTACGGTGGATCCTTGGTGCCATGCAACACTAGCGACCACTCCTTGAGCCAGCCAGTGCGTGGAAGCTGCGAGTTGAATTTGACCTGAGGAAATTAAATTAAATTTTACATTATCGATCTAATTCAAATACATATAATGCAAACATTCGATGGGTTCCATCATAATATTGAGGTAACCCACTTACAACTCGAGCATCCTTATATACACATAACGGTATATTCTGATTACATAAGAAGCATTTATACGAAAGTTTTTGCACGTGCTCTATGAAAGTTTTAAGTGTAGTACACATAACTCGAATTCTTCTGAGAATAGTCTTGTTTCATGAAACTCAAACAGAGAGAATCGAAAACTTAAACTCAATAATCTTCATTAACGAAAAAAGACGAAATAGCAATTTAAATCATGATTATTATTTACCTCCAACGTCCAGGTGCCCTGTGGATACTCGCCCCACGTGTGCGTTGCCATAAACGGCCACTTGGTGAAGCCGTCACGATGATCGTCGTCATTCGAGCGCTTGCTCAGGATCATCGACGTCGTGCCCATCGGTGACGTTAGGAACAGCTCCAGGTCTCCGCGACGGCTAGCGTTTGCCGTGATCACGGCCTGTACATGCTCCAGATAATTCACTTCGGTTTCAGTTCCTTTGCATGCGTCCGTCTTTATTTTGAATATAATCGAGTCTGACGATGGGATTTGTCTGAAAAAAATGTATTTAAATATTTATTTGCCGAAGGTGAACCATAAAATTGTATAGAAAAATAATGTTTTTATCAATTCATCAACAATCCACCGGTTTTAAAACGTCATCCAATTAAGGAAGTCGTTCAAAGCCATATGACCTGAATAATCTCTGAACAAATTACAGTAAAAGGGCAAATTTAACGAAGTCTTCGAGATGGCCCAGAAAAATAAGTTTTGTTGAATTAAACGTCGTACTTATATTTTAATGAATCGTTCCCTTCAGTAGATAAGTATGTATAGATTATTCTAATCACTACCCCATGGATTGGGCTAATTACAGGTAATACCTTTATTTAAAAAATACACTAGCTTAATTAATTTCTTACTTTTGCTCCAACATTGCGCCGGCTTCACAGTGGTAACGTGGTGGCACGGTTCGCCATTGCTTGGCCAGTGTCACAATGGCACCGGCATCTAAGACTCCAAATCCAAAGAGATGGTTAAACTCTAAACCGACGCCGTTCATTGTCCAGAGGAATCGATTTTTAGCGTCAAACAGGGAGTTCCTTTTCGACGTCAGCACAGTCAAGTGTTGAATGTCACGCCAGGTCAACAAGGGACTATATAAACCGTTGAATATCATAACCTTCATATATTTGTGTAACTAATATCTTACTTGGCTTCAAGAGCTAGTGCAAATACACCGGCTGCCTCGGGAGCAGCCGCACTTGTGCCAGAGTGCGTGGTCGTGCACTTTCCGTACAAGTCTGTCGTTGCCACACCAGTGTTTGGATCCTTAGCACCGTTGCTGAATGTGCTGGCCAGCGTTGAACTACAACTTTCATCGTAGTGGGCATTCTGGCCATCATTGATGGCACTGTTGATTGATATCGTCCACATGGACGCAGCATAGCCATCACAGTTGCAATCGTCCTCCTCGCCACCATCTCCGGATGCCCAAACGTAGATGTTGCCTAGTCCGTTGCGACCCTGATACACACAAACGAAACGAGAGTGCGTTATTATTTTAAAAAATACATATTTTAAATAATTATTTGTATATACCTCATTCACTCCCTGCACGATGGCCCGCATCGTAGCATTTCGGGGGCCATCAACCGTTTTGCCGTCATCAGTCGGACCCCAGGACGCACTGTAGATGTGAATTTTGTTAGGCTCGTGTCCCATTGAGTTGGCCTCAATTAAATCCGTCATGTAGGGCTGATCCAACATACGGATGCCTGCAATTTTCGAGTCGTACGCCACTCCGACGCCACAGATTCCATTGTCTCGGGCCGCTGCCACTTCTCCGGCACATCGTGTCCCATGACTGCAATAATAATACCCAGCATTAGAAGAATACCTTTTTTACATACACGTATCTAAGGATACATACATACTCTACTATCTTATACTACTACATACCTATTGAACCAGTCATCTGTGTACCTGGGATATGGGTACGGATCGTTGCTACTAAAGTCGTAGCTCGCCTCCGCATTCTAAATATATATAAAAACATCCAAATAGAAAATTAGCAATTTAATTTAGAATTATTTGTTGAAAGGTATAAATATATTGTCGGAATTCTGGTTTCACGTGTAATGGAAAAGACAATCAAAAGATTCCACAAAAGAATTCATCAGAAAGTATAATTAAATCACCAAGATTTACATTTAAAATTGAAAGAGCTTTTTGGTTCACGGCGTGCACATAAGAAAAATAATAAAACATACAAAATAAAATGTACTGTTATACAAAAGACATATAGATTTTTACGCAATTTTAGAAATTTTAGAAAACGATCTAAAATTATAAATTAATTTAAATTCTTCGCAAGACTTACGTAGTTGTATTTAATGTCCGGATGCATATAGTCCACGCCTGACCAAGAAGAATAAAAACAGTTTAAATATTCGTCTTTGTAAATTCTGGATTGAACCCACCATCATCCATAATGGCAGTGGTCACATTCTTGCCGGTAATGCCCTGATCCCAGGCAGCCTGCACGTTCAGGTCCAATCGCATTTTGCCACCATTCTGGCCGGTGTTACGAAGGTACCATTGTAGCGGAAAGTACGGGTCCTTGGGCTCGTTGTTCATTGTCAGCTGGTCTTCGGCACTATTCTCCAAATGCATAGGCAAATTGACGGAAATTGAGGGAATGGCGGGCCTTAGTCCACGTTTGACGCGTACAAAGCCCGGCTGCTGTACGGCAGTGTGGATCTGAAAGTAAATGAGTAAAATATTGTGTGAGATTAGAATGCTATTGATTGAATTATTTTATTATATAGATTTGAAAAGTTAATGTACAATGGGCAAGACTATAATATAGATTAAATAATGATGGGAAATTTTTTCAGTTGACTGATATATACCTGACCTCTGGTAGAGCAGAATAAAAGTAATATTTGGCTGATTTCAAGAATCGGTTATCATGGCTTCTAGACAGCTCAAGTCAATTTCCAAATATGCTAATTAAAAAATATATAGCCAAAAATAATCTATATAAAAACACTAAACAAACAATGAGAGCAAGAGAGAAAGAGAGAGCTTAAGTGGATAATGTTCGAAACATATGGAGTTATCCGTTCAAAGCTAAACGCAAACAGCTTCTATTTGCGAAGCACCCATTAAAATATCCATAAATAGAAAATGAAACGGACTATATACTACACAAGTACACACTTACTAAGTCCATAAAACACATATTTACAAAAGCACCTAATCTTTTATGCATTCCACAAAAGAGTATAAAATATGTTTCTATATAATGTATATATATACTTGAACGTATATACGAGTACACGAGCACACCCCGGACAGCACATCCACCCACTATGAACGTATGCGTTTTCAGTCGCCCATTTTCTTGTTTTATTAATCCGAAAACAACAGAAAGGCATTAATGTATGTGTGTGTGTATGTTTTCGTCCTTTATTTCAGTAAAAAAGCCAGTTTTGTTTGCTGGACCCATATTGCATTTAAGCTTGGGCTTAATGTTAAAAAATCCCTGTATTAGCTGCATGGTTTTTAATATTAAATTAAATTCTGATTAATTTTACAAAAAACAAACCACGTACTTAAAATATTAAAATAAATATAATGTTAAATCTATCTCTATCATATGTTCTCTTTAGCCTGCACTATAAAATAGTTTTACAAGTATTTCCTAAAAATTTGTATGCTAAATAATTCCAAAAATATTTAGCATTTATATGGAAAAAGTTGGTTTATTAACAAGAACTTATACAGCAGTATTTTGCGTTTTTTCTCATTGATTGTAGTTTAAATTTCATATTCATGCCATAATTTTTTCCAAATATCCTAAAAAGCGTAAAAAATAAGCGCACGCTTGCGTGCGCACTGTTTTTTTTTGGGTGCACACTTAGTAGGTGCGCATTTTTATATAATTAGGAGCTCATTTTTGATTTTTTAGGTGAACAAAAATTTATTTTTTTGGTGGTAGATTTTTAATTATTTGGTCGAAAATATTGAATTATATGGAGTAAGCTAAATTGGATGCCATAAAAAAATATTGTCACAAAAAAATAAAATCACAAAAATTGTGCCCAAATGCATTTATACGTACATTTTTATGAAAACATTATTTTTTAAATTTTTATAATGATTTTTTGTAAAAAATATTTATTATTATTATTATGGTATTCATTGTAACATATTTTATATTTTAGGCACAATATTTTTTTTTAAGGCACACTTTTTTTAAACCATTTTTAAATACCCCCAGAAAAAAGACTTAAAAATTACACCGCTCTAAGTACAGTACATTGTATACACATTTCCTTTGCGCAATCAAATAACCGTGTATGAAGTGCGCACACGTTATTGACCCACTATTTTTGAAAACAGTAATTTACCTATTTTCTGAGAGCTGCTGAGAGACAAAATAAAACGTCTTTTTGACGACCTTATGCCGCCCACCGCTGCCGAGACACCGCAACACACCGGATCTCATATTAAGTATTATACGTATATACAAATATTCATTTTTAAAAACTCACACACATATACACAAGGCAATAACTCTCTGCGTATCGTGATGATATTGAATATCAAAACAATGGGCTCTGTCACGACCTGCAGTTTAAATGCAAAATGTGTGATGCGATAAGCGGAGTGCAACGCGCAAACTTCTCGTTATTTACAGTCGCGCGTTCAAAAGGGTCACACTCACATCATACATATACAATATACATTTTGTGTATTTGTTTGTTTATGCATACTGTTTGAATTGATTTTTTACTTCTATGTTTGAATACATCTTAAACTGAATGTTACTTTGTGAGTAAAAACATATAATATTCGGGAATATTTGTAGAATAAAATAATTAGATCAAAATAAATAATATAAATCAATTACGAAAATAAAGTGGTTGGAAAAAAATATGTTCTGGCCAGACAGTGTTATAAAAATTTAATATGGTTAATGTGGCTTTAATTTGTATAGGGTAACCTTATTCCAAAAAAATACTTAAAATTCCCAAATTAGTGTGATTAGAATGATACCGAAGAACCAATGTCTGTCTGTATATGACAAAGATGTGATGTGATAGACTTTAAACTATGTAATTTTATTAAATTGACAAACTAATCATCAATTGTATATTATCATGGTTAAAAGTTGAGTATTCCTTTCTAAATCAAGCTGGGTAAAAATCTCTGTTTCACTTTATCTGGCAGATTTTTCCATTTATTTATAACAGGAACAAAAAGGTGACATTAGTGAGTATATAATAAAGTATATATTAGAACCGCAAAGAATTCTGCGATGTTAGATGGTAAGGTAACACTAAAATAGATATGCAGTATTAGTATCAATGTTTAAAAGAATTAGATGTGATTCGGAGTCGTTTTTTTAAAACGAATAGGATACTTTTTTATTATTCTCTGAGATGCAGCATTTTAAAAAAAATGCAATAAAATCTCCAGAACAGAAGTGTGGAATAATTAGAGCTTTAAATAATGATATCGTAGTGGCTGCAGAAGTTAGGGCCAAAAGCCTCTAAGTACGAGATTAAGATTGAGTAACTATTATAAACAGGAGAATTATATTTTTATGGGTTTTGCCAACGTTAGATAAATTTGCATTTCACTAGCATAGAAGTGACAAGATGAATGATGAAGTATTGAGTTATTAAGTTATTTATAAATATGGAGAATAAAGTACCCAGTATACTGAAACTTGTGTGGGACTCCTTTGTTCACTAGCAGGAAAGGTTAAATATAGTTAGATGTTCGGATGGATAGATAGCTTTTGATAAAACCTCAGTATTATGGAAAGGAAAATAATTTTAAAGTTAAAGATATTTATGGTTGACACCATTAAATACTTTGGAAAAGTCAAAAATTACTAGAACAACATGTAGTCGATTTTTCTTGTTGTATTGCTACCCTTTTTAATCCTGTTTAATATTTATGCAATGAATTTGACAATTTGATCTTTGTTTTGATTACTCATTCTATGATTGCATATGTATGTTAGTATATATAAGAGACAGATTGGCTAAGTTTATCTAAATTTTTCAGTAGTATATAGTTAAAATTGTGTTGAAGAGATGGCCAAAAGCACGATAGAGAGTTCTTAATTCTTTTAAGAATTATTAGTATTAGGCGATTAGAGTATTATAAAATCTGAGAATTGTTTGTTGTGCTACGCACGAGCGTAAAATGGATGTTTAAATCTCATTGAACTGATTGCTTTATTTATAGCCATATTATCGTTGTGCAGTCTTTAATTAATTTGGGTATTCACAAACGTAGTATAAAATTAGAATTTTATTTAATACCACACACGCGAGACCGGCAGATGATTAAATGTTTCTAGAGAACAAAGTGTTCAGCTAATAGCTAATTTAGAGCTTATGGTGAGTGTTGGTTTTTGTGTTGGAAAGTAAAAGGCAAAATTATTATAAAACTAATTATTTAAACCGAAATAATTTGTTTGGTCAATTTAGGGCGTCTTATTTCGGTTCAAAATTACCGAATGCAAATAATTTTGCAATTGAATCTGGAGTGAAATTTAAATTTAAATCCGGAAATTATTGAATATTTTATTATTATTATGTCTGGTATTCATTTTTCAGCTGCTAAGTGAAGCGTTTGTGATACATATTTTTTAAAATATGTATTTCGTAATTTGGAGACGATTAAGAGTATTGAATTCAATAGTATCAAAAAACTTAAGGCATCTTTGATTCGAACACAACCTTTTTGTTTAATTAAAATGCAAAGCTTCTCAATACCAATAACACACACAAATCACGTTACCGTTTTAAACGCTCACATTTGATGGCATATGAATTAGCATTACTTTTAATCATGTTATATTATTAATTATGTGTAATATCGTAAATATTGTAATCTGCTTGGAGAATAGACGAATTTACATATTATAGTATTTGCATTGAATATTCAGTAAATTACATACTATATAATTAATAGCGGACAATATATTGATGTTTCTAAAAATATTTATAATAACTGCGGCCGGTACAAAAACGGGTTTTGCAAATTGATTTGAGAGAAAATCTCTTGCGGGCATTGCAAAATGATGATGATGATTAATAATGTGCGGTGCTAGAAAAGTGAAAAGTATCCTAATGTTTTAATGTGCGCGTATTTAGATTTGTATAGACCAGTCTTTGGGTGCGGCAGCGTAGTGGCCAGTCTGTCTGGATTGAAAGAGAAAATACAGAAAATAATATTGCTTGTGCGCATTCCGTATTTTATATTTCCTCATAACTATAACCTATCATTCTAAATAATGCATTTAAGCTGCATTATATGGGCAATGTGAAATATGCATATAATGAACTTATACTGTACCGCACCTTTGGTTATATACCACCAAAGTAAGGTATTATAGTTTCAAAGAAACTCTATGGATTCCCATGAGTATAAGCGTACCGAGTATAGTACAGTGCACCACTTATGAACATTGCACAAATGCACATGCACATGCACATGATTTTGATGTGTGCGTTGTGTAAAGTGTATGTGTGACAGTGTCTGGCACCACAACACCACCATAAAGACGCACACATATACATAGAACTTTATAATTAATATATATAAATAAATTTATGCTAAACTTAGTATAAAGTACACGACTAAAGTATATTTATGTATATATATTTATACAATTATACATCGTTATTCGTGTTTGGCAGACTGAAAGTCAAATTTGTGCGGAAACTTTGCCATGAAATGAGCATATTTCAAACGCAATGTTTTACGATTCAATGAATTCAATATTATCAGGTTTGATTTGCGGTGAGGTGATAACTTTTGAAATATATTTTTATTATTTTGAATATTAAATGGTAAAGTTTTTTTAGACATTTTGAATAAACTTTTTGACGGTTATTAAGATTTGTGTGATGGTTTTGGTTCGTTATTTTTGTTATTGTGTTTTTTGAGAAGTATTTTTTTTAATAAACGCACTCGATTTTAATTATATAAAAAATATATACATATATGTTTCATAATATGATACACGGAAAACTATATATACAGCAGTAACATGATTTTTTTAGAGATTATATTATATTAGGAGAAATTTAATCAAATAAAAAATATTTGTCTCGGGCATATGTCTGCAATAAATATTTGAATAAATTTAATTTGTCTTGTGATAAACGTATTATATTTTGTACAAACATAATAACGTTTGCTTTCATTATGGCTGAGCTACATAAAATAATTTGCCGTTTTGGTTTTGGCTGCAGAATCGCAAAAACATTTAGTTTTTCACGTTTGGTGCCATATCACATTTTGAATTCTTTCATATGAAGCATTATTACTACTTATCGGGGGAGGCTATCCTTATTACGGTTTGATTTATTCCTGTGAAAAAATCCCTTTTAGGAAGTTTAAAGTTAAAACAGAATATTTTAAATGATAGGTTGTAGAGATTGCACGATTTAGAAAACCAGATTTACGGTTTTGATTTTTACTAAAACCAAAAGCCGGTTTTAAACCGGTTTTGGCAAAAAAAACTCCAAAAATGGAGGCATAAGTTCCAGTTTGAAACGATTTTTTTTTCTACATTATTTTCGTCACGGCCAACGAAGTTGATATTTCATACATCGGATTGGGCTGGTGTGAAAGATGAAAAATGCCCAAAAAGTTAAATAGCGAAACAATTAATTTCTCGTAAAAGACAGCATAATTTTTTTTAAGGGTTGGTAAATCTTATACATATATATATATGTGTTTTTGGTCATGCGTATTGTAGTTGTGTAAAGTTTATATAGGATTGCCAATAAGTAATACCCTAAAACCGTAAATCCGGTTTTAAAAATTTGTTTTGCAATCACTAATAGTTTGGTGATTAAGGGGAGGGGTCAATTTCCAAAAGAATAAAATGTAAAGTAATGTCATACCTTTCTTTCGAGTCATTGCACTCTTATCATTTCCATTCCCTGGTAAATAATATTCTACTATTTAATAGTTTGATCAATGGATAAAAGGTGTGTTTTTATTTATAATTTTATTTTTTATCACCCTGGAAAACACCCTTCCTCATAAAATCATTTAAAAATACAAATAATATTTCATTTGGATGGTCATTATTCAATGGTAAATAAAAAACGTTTCAGAAACAAATTGGGCACATAATTTTTTGGTCAATCCAACAAAAACAAACAATATCCAATCAAATATTGGATTATTGTGACTA
>JAAAKO020050251.1:0-11192 GCA_010015015.2 Bolitophila cinerea
AAATTTTCATATTTTTGAAAAATCTCTTTTGATTTTGTTTTTGTATGTAAATAACTATATCTGGGACAATTTTCAAAAAGATTGGACACAAATAACGAAATTTGATATTTTTTTCGATTTTTTATATAAATGGTCGATAAATTAGGTAAAAACTAAATCGGCTCTAAAATTTACAAAAATTTCATATTTTTGAATAAACTCTTTTGATTTTGTTTTTGTATGTAAATAACTATATCTGTGATAATTTTCATAAAGATTGGACACGAATGACGAAATTTGATATTTTTTTTCGATTTGTCATAAATATTTCATAAAAAAATCGAAAAAAAAAACATTAAATTTCGTTATTTCTGTCCAAACTTTATAAAAATGGCACATCGATATTCCTGACCATATATAAAGAATCGGGATTTAAAAAATCCGTAATTTTGATATACGGAGTTTTGATATACGGGATTTTAAAACCCGGGATTTTTAAATTCACACCTCATTTAGTGTTGCGCGCATTTATTACACAAAAAACAAACAATAATCCGGAATTATCCGGATTATTAATTATAGTAAATCGTAATTATGACATTCGAGAATTTTTGCCTTGATTTTGGTAGGGAGGGAGGATTTTGAACCCAACCCATATAATCTTCGGGATAAACGCGCTTATGAATACGGGATTTTTAGTCTATCCCATACAGCTTTGTACCAATGCCATCTGTTGGTAAATGTTTTAAAGTATTTTATGAATGATTGTATCGACACTTTTTTGTTTCAATTATTTATTTATGTCGTTATGTAATTATAAATAAATGAATCTATATAAATAAAATAATTAAATAAAATATTTAGGTTTGTTTGATTCATTTTTAAAGGATCAAGTATATATCGATAATTTTCCAAATAACTTTTAAGTTCATCTCAACAATTATTGGTAAAAGCAATAGAAATACAAAAAACAAGAGCCAGACAAAGTTATCACCAAAATGGCTTCTACTCTGAGGCACCCTATCACATAAATACACTTATACACGCATACACCTTGCGCTCTATCGGACTGTGTTTGCGGTGTACTCAATGTAAACACTCATCCCGCCGCGCAAATGGAAAGCATATATAAACATAAACATTTTCCGATATACCTTGTTTAAACTGTAAACTTTCCTCGACTTTATATTGGTATAGGTATATTTTATGACGTTCGTTAAGTAATCATAACAAAATGATGCTATATAGCTATAGGTGTGCGTTGGTGTGTGAGTGAGTGTGTTTATCAGAGTGTCTGTGTGTGTGTGTCATAAAATACTTTATAGTAATAACTCACCAGCCAGCGCAGCCAATTTCACAGCAATTATCGGCAGCCAGCAAGCGCAGTCGGTCGCCACAATTACGGCGAATCTGCGATCGCGAGACAAAGAAAAGTAATCGAGTAAATAAATTGGAATTATTTTTAATTTAATTTTATAGATAGAATTTAATTGTGGATAAAAATACCATAACAAAAAATATATTATAGTACAGACTACAGATACTACCATAAAAATTCAAACAATGGCGGAAAATAATAAAGCGCAACCATTTAGAGATTATATTTTATGGGCCAAATTGCGAAGGTCGTCCCAGCAGCGCGCAGAGGCGGCGTGCGGCGTGCGGCGTGCGTGTGAATTAATGGGCGCTGTGTGTGTCATAAAACTATCAGCATATTTTTTTGATTGTTCATCAAATTGAGATTCTGCAGAAAGCTAAAATCTTCCATGTTTGTGCACAGGGCGCCAAAATGTTTATTATGCAGATGAAAGCGGCCTGCTTTTATGCGTTTTCTACCCTCCACGAACGCAAACAAGGAAATAAGTCATAATATGTATAGTAAATATATATATGTATACACGGTTTTGTATTATGTAATATAGTAAAAGTATATTATTATACCTTCTGGCAACGGAATTTTCACGACCACTTAAAGTGCTGCGCATTGCCTCGCCGGACCCTCGGATTGCCTGTAACATTCGCAAGTACGAGACGACGATGAAGAGCAGTGACATCGTATTGACCAAGATGAATATGATGGCCGAGTACTCCCAGCCCTGTGCGCGGCACGTATTTGTATGGGGTGAATAATTTGGAAGAGAAAAAAATGTGTTAGTAGTATATATTTTGTCGTATGCATAATTCTATTTAGGATTATTCACGAATTGGGGGTAGAATCAACTCAAACCCCATTGCCATTAAAAAGATTTTATTATCTAGGAGATAATTTGTAATCTTACCTTGGCATACGGATCGTGAATGTGCAGAGACAGGCACACTCCATTGCTGCCGTAGAAATGGGGTCCAAAGTAGCTGGTGCCCGATAGTGGTGATGCCGCTGTTGCGGCAGAAATGCCCCACAGTGTGCCCAGGCGTAGGGCAGCTCTGAAATTTGAAAAAATAACCAAGGGTGATATGAATTAACGTCTGACGAAAGAACATTTAACAAATTATAGTGTTTAAAGTAATATGGCCCAAATAGAAATACACAGACGGCCTTCACCATACAAAATAGAAGGTATAATATTTTTTTGTATGGAGCAGGCGTCATGACGCCGTGTGTGTATTTAGGCCTTTAGGATAGAATTAAAGCAAATATTAGTTGGCGGTATCTCATTGATGCTATTGTCGTATAGATGGCAGTGGCTAAAATGTGAACAGTTACATAAGGACGTAGCACGCTATGTGGTTCACGCCAACGCATTACTTTTTACCGATGTTTTTTTCGAAGATTTACGATCGAACTAAGGCCCCCTAGGCAACATTTACATCCTGCTTCGGGTTTGAACACAAGACGGGACCTCCGGCGTATGAACTTAACGACCTAGACGCCACAGCTAAACAATAAGTTAAAATAAAGAAAATAAAACTGGAAGTGGAATCAAAAAATAATGAGTGAACTGACCCGTCCAGCTGCTTAAGACGACATTATTGATCATCGCACTTTTCTAAGCTTTGGGATAAAAATAAAGTGACTCCGCGATCGGTAAAGAGAGGAGAAAGGAGAACCAGTGTGATCTTAGGTAGATAGATTTGTAAGAGGGCGGGATCCTGTCTCGCCACAAGCAGGCCGATTTGTGGTCTAATATTACTTTCTCCGGTTTATAATTTACTCTGTTAAGTGAACTTGCGTGAACCATTTTGATCTTTTGATTTTGACGAAAATTTGAGACGTCCTTGAGTCTTGTTTTATTTATGCAGCAATTAAAATGAAGGGCGATCCCAGAAAATTCAATTTGCTGTTATATAGAGATGGGCATTGACAGAAGTAGTGCTCTAATGTTTCGTTTTTCATATTGCATCCCCTAAATAACGGTTAGTCAATTTATAAATATGGTTTATGAAACAGTGTTTTATTTAAATGTTTTTAGTCTTTTTAACTAACGTCGACCACAGTTAATAAGAGGAATGAGGAATCAGGTTAGGTTTTTTGAAGACGGATATTTCTTGTCTGCAAGTTCATCGGCAATTTCATTTCCCAAGAAGCCAGAATGGTCTGGGATCCATATTAACTCGATAGAGTTATGATGGGCTAATAGGTTAATAGTTGACAGTCTTTGACAAATCCTGTCTTGGTTATGTAAGTGTTAATAGCGTTTAAAGCAGCTTGACTGGCTGAAAAAAACGTATAGTGTGATCTTGCGCGTGATCTTTATTTCGAAATTGAGGTAAAAGTAGACTTTCACATCAACTTACTCACTAAGGTAGTTCAGTGAATACAAACTGAGGCTCGATTCAGCCAGCGATCGACAAGAAGCTTATGGCTCATCTTGGAGTTTTAGCGGTCAGCAGAAAAACCGATCGAGACAGAACGGGTTCATCACGATAGAGTTTTCGAAGCTCATAATTGTAACTCGTCTGCCTGGTGTCATCTACATCTCTGGTCGAATCGAAAAATCTCCGCATTCATTCTCATTCGAAAGACACAAGCTTCCTCTCATCGTTCAGAGATAAACCGGTCTCTAGTCAACAATTTGGGTGTAGCTGTAGATCAGAGAGTAATAGAGGACCCGACACTAGAAATCACCATACTCGAATCTTGGCCCAGATACCGATGTGTAGCAAGGCAGCGGATGCATAGAACCAAAAGTTTGATGATGGTATTACTTTGGGCAAAACCTGCCGAGTCCTGATGAAATGACTGGGATTGTTTACCATGTCACCGAAAGATTTTATACGAGAACAATAAATTCATAGGAGCAGAATAAATCAAACTCTTACAACTGCTCCATCGACGATCGACTAGCATGTTTCTTGGGAAATAGAGGAAGATTTCACTGATTCTTTAACAGAGATGAAAAAGCGAACAAAAATATCTACGAGAATTCAGAGAGACTCCAACAGAAAATTACATGTTCGACTTCTACTATTACATCCCGTAAAGCTGGGTTAGTTTAAAGAAAAACATAAACCCACAGTTTCAACGGGTGCTCGTCCCGAATGAACACATTCATATTGATCTTCGGATGCGGATGGATTTGTCCTTAGGCCATCATGTCATCCAACCTTGGGGCTTAATCGAGTGATCTACTACTCCGGATCTACTCAGCAGCACTATCAAAAAAATCTATTTTATTATTATTTCCATGCACCTGCATCTGCAGAAATATATGATCTTAGCAAGCTATCAATTCAGTGATGCAGCAAAAGTCAAACTCACTAGTTTTTCATTACACTTGATTTTCACGTCTTTGGTAGTGGTTCGTTTTTCATCCTTCATATTAGTGTCATACCGTACACCAAAGCCATGGATCAGTATCGCCAGACACAGCCAAATACAGGCAATTCCATTGTGATATCATTACAGGAAACGTGTTCTTTACCTCCCGAATCGACCGCCAAAAGAAGAGCCGAGTCTACCAACAAAGACCCCATAAAACGGACCAGATCATTGAACGACCAACCTCAACTAATCAACGGCAATCAAGTAACAGGGTTCCGACGAATGAAAACTTCTTATGAAATTCTGGCGGATCTCCAGCGAAAGACGCGTACTGGCGGCAGCGTTTGTGGTGACCAGGATTCAGCAAATTCAACATGTGAAATTCAGAAAGAAAACAAAGTCGTGGAGCCACCGCCGGTGGATGAATTGGAATTGATTAAACCAACTTGTGAAGACCGCTTTTGTAGTCCAGTTTTACAGACAATTGACGATGAAATTTCAGTGCTGCGTTCTCGATTGCCACCGATCGTCGTGAACTCCGAACTAGATGTGGTGGACCCGTATGTGTGCTCATGTGTCGTGACCGAATTGAAGTCAAATAATGACCCGGTTTTAAATGATGTCACTGAAGATCTAGTATTACCGTCTAAGGAGTATAATGGCTTCCACTCCCAAAGCCAACAAAATCTAAACAATCGGATTTGGTCGCTTTTTGATCCGGACTATAATGACAGTAATTCAATCCATTCCATTGGACTACACCAACAACTTGAACGCCAAACTAATTCAAATCCACAGAACCCTGAAACATACCCAACCAATTCTCAGCCACAATATTTGCTGATCGAGGATCCCGATTGTATGGCCAAGCGTTACTTCCAAGACGACAAACAACGTGTAACCGCTTTTCATCTGGACATGCTGCACAATTCGTTTGTACCGTCCGTAAATGGCAATTGGACACATTGTGAACTACCTCTGAAACCTTTCTTTGGGGACATGGCCCAAAGTATCGTACCCAAATACAATCACCGGCAAATGGATAGTATTCCCAAGAATTTGCGTTACGTCGATCAGGGGTACCCGATTAGTGGTGCTAATTCCTTGTCCATACCTTATCCGGTAAAGGTTTTTCCGGATGCTCTCAATTTAGTTGGCATTTGTGAGCAGCCCCAAGAAGAGGTGGTAGTGTTTTTAGATGATTGTGTTGAAGAGATTGTTGTGGATGGTGAGCCGGAGTCAAAGAACTCTTGTGGTATTGGTGGTGAGGTTGAAAGTGAGCACATTGAAAAGAGTGAAACGGTGTGGAACGATGACAGCGGGCAAGAACTCTGCGAGAGCTTACAGGAAGAGTGCGATTGGGAAACGACGATGAAGCAACGAATTGCAGAGATTACCAGCTTTCCGAATGGGTTCGAAAACAATGGCATGTTGTTAAGCTTCAATGGGTTGTGTAGCGAGAACGTGGACGGCGTCGACCGAAACGGCCTTGAGTTCCGCGAATGGCACGAGGTGCTGCATCGCAGATCTTACAACGATGAGATGTTGACCATTTTACCGTACGTAGTGCTAGATTAGTATAAACAATAAATATACACTTTTATAATTTAGTTTATGCTTAAAGGATCATTGAGGTCAGAATGAAACAGATGTGATTTAATCAATTATCAGTAGGAGCTTTTTTGTCAGATCCTTTTTGAAGGACCATAAAAATTGGGTCACTTGGCAAATGGTCTTTAATCTGACTTTATTCTTTTATCCACTAGAAAAATAGCCTGGCCAAAAAATCTAAAATTTGCATATTTTTTAAAATTGTAAAAATTCAATACTTCTTCAAATTAAATTCTTCGATCAATGCAAGATTTTTGGATCAAAGGATAAACCATGATAACTTCTTCATTTTTAAACACCTTTCTAAGTTAATTAACTGTTTAAGTAAAAAACTTCAGGATGAAATAAAAGAACAATTTATTTTATTAATTTAAAAAAGGTTTCTCGGTCAACCGCTTTGATAATGGTTCAGCCGACAAAATGAATGAATCTTGATGAATCATTGGTTCGATGGTCCAAATATCGCTAGCAATCATTTAGGTATAATTGAATTACCAAAACTTCATCAATCATAATTTATTTCTCGATTATGGTTTAAAAACAAAAAAAAACTATATGATTTATTTTTAAAATTGTATATATTTAAAATAGTCTAAACATGTTTATCAAAATTTCAAACTAAACCCTCCTCCCGTCGAGTGCGTATCCATTGCAGCCGAATATCCACCTTGACTACAATCCTCTCCCTCGCCGAGCTCCTTAAACTGACCACCGCCCGACGGTGCCTTCGGCGAAGATTCCAGAGCCTTTTTAGCGCCCAGCTCACTCTTAGCCGGCCACTTCTGAAACATCGCCGGATCGATGGGTGGCGGCATTTCCTTGAAGTAGTTACTGTTCAATCCTTTCTCGGCACTGCACCGTTGCTTCGGATCGTACGTCAGTAGTCCCTTCAGCAAGGCCACACCCTCTTCACTGGTACTATGCGCGAATCTTCTCCAGATATTCGAAACAGGATACTCGGTAAATACCATCTTCTGTACGGCCGGCAATTCTTTGTAGCCCGGCCAGATCGTCTCGTTCGGTGTGCCTAAATCCTTGTAGATCTTATTGATTTGCTCCACCTCGGATTTTCCGGGAAACAGTGCGGTCATCGCAAGGAACTCAGCGAATATACAGCCGACCGACCACATGTCAACTCCGGTGGAGTATTCTTTGCAGCAGAGTAAAAGCTCAGGGCAGCGATACCATAGTGTGACTACAATTGAGGTGTACGCCTTTAACGGTGACCCATACTCACGGGCCAGACCAAAGTCCCCGACCTTCAGAATACCTTTGTGTGACATCAACAGATTTGAGGTCTTCAGATCACGGTGCAAGATCCAGTTGTCGTGCAGGTGCTCTACTGCCCGAAGCAACTGCTGCATTAGACACTTTACCTCATTGGGTTTGAACGATGTCTTGCGGTGCTTCATCGCTTCCATTAGACCTTTCATGTCATGCTCCAGATAGTCCATGACAATGAAAATTTTGTCCATGTTGCTGCCAACGCAGATTTCACGCACCGTTACAATGTTAGGGTGCTGGCCTTTAAGTAAAGTGTTAATCTCACGCAAGGAAGTTATCGGAAAGCCCTCTTTCTCCTGTTCCATTTTAAGGCGTTTCAGGGCGACCACCTCCTTGGTGCGCTTGTCCTCGGCACGATAGACTACGCCGTAGGTGCCCTCTTCAATACGATTCAAGCAACGGAACTGTTCGACAGAGCGACAACCCTGCAGGCCGGGATAGTAGCACGGTAGATCTTCCTCAATCGATTCGTCAAGATCGGCAATAATATCTGGCACTTCGGTTGGCTCTATCACGCTATCTACTGGGATCACCTCCAGTATCGGAGTTTTCGAACGACTCCGCTTGCGTGGTGGTGTTTTAGACGGCGGTGTACGTGATCGAGACTTCGACTGAAGCGACCTCGGATTATTCACTAGACTCAAACGCTTTGTCTTGGACGATGTGCTCGAACTAACCGATCGACCAGATACTTCATCAGACGAAGCAGTGCTCGATGAATCTGTGTCCGAGCCGGTGTCATCTATTGACGAATCCGAGGAAACAATCAATACTGTTGGTGGTGTAGCTGTCTTCTCAACGGTTCTTTCGTGTGCAGCACGAGGCGGGGAGTCCTCTAGGTCGTTCAGCATCAGCATCATATCCGTTTGTCTCGAACGGAGATCTACTGGCGGTGGTGAGTCTTCGTCCATCATCTGCGCATGACGTCGTCGTGCCTCCAGATCAGCGCGTAAACGTAGTTTTTGTGCTTCGAGATCTCGCCCGGCTTCCAGAAGCTTTGCGTGACGCACATTCTGTTCGGGACTATCGTCGACGTTATTAGGTCTAGCATCACTTCTGACAGAACTTTCAGATTTTCGCTTCTTGTGCTCACGATGACGATGCTTCTTGTGATTAGAGTGACCATCCGATCTACGATCACTCGCAGGCTTTACTGTGCTGGGTGCCTTAGAGTCATGCTTGTTTAGCTTGTTCAGCAAATGACTGCGCAAATCCTCTAAATCCGCGGGGTCTGCCTCTAAAGTTGATATATTTTTATGGTGCTGCTGGGGTCGCGATTTAGTTGGTGTCGTTTCCTGGGAACGATCTCGACGTTTGCGATCCGATGGTGATTGCTGGGATCTACGAGCGTGTTTACTGTGGTGTCGCTCGGACCTTGAGTCACGGGACTCGGTTCCTAAGGCTGTGGTGCTATGCTTGTGTTTGTGCTCCTTGGAGTGGTGTTTTCGGTCGCGTGAAGACTTGTGACTTTTGGCGGCCTGTGGCGGCTTTATGTCCAGAGACTCCTCGGATTCAAAATAGTCCATTGGATTTGTATAAATTGTTTTTTTTTAGATTACAATAGTTAACTTAGCGTTAGCACGTTTGGACGATTTTCGTTTAGATTATTTCTCAGCGAGTTGTAGATTTAAACTAAATATCACATGGTGAATTCTTTATATGGTCATTTTGTTTTTTGCTTTCTTGATTTGATCTTTAGATTAAAAAGAATTACCAGACACATTTTATAAATTATGGGGTCGTAATTAGGGTCAATTAACTATAATTACGTTCTTTTCGTTGGATGAAATGAATGTACCGTACAAATTATTCCAAATAATTTTTTTTTTAGAAATTTGACCTGGAATTTACAATTCAGATTCAGAGGTAATAAAAGTTGTCCATTATATTTATTATAGGTGCCTTACTTGGAGCAAAAACAAAAGATACATTTTTTGTTGAAAAAGACAATCCCATATTTTTTGTTGAATAGGACAAACCAATTGAAGCTTTAGGTTACTTTAAATTTAGCATTATATTTAAAACTGATAAATAATATCATAAATATCGTCATTGGATTATTGATATACAATAAAAGATTAATTAATTGCTTAGGTTCTATCTGGTTAAACAATAGGTATTTGGTCAATTAAGACAAGTCTATCAATATTTGTCCATTAAGTTGAGTCTACAAATCAATACTATCATTAAAAAGAGTCTATGATAATGGGTCCATTTATATGAGTCAATGAAGAACTGTCCATCATGATCCCTTACGACGATTATATTAGGACTAATTTATAAGCATAAGCTATTAAAATATGTATATCGAATCGAGTCAATCACTTCGAGTAGGTTTAGCCAAGACTTTTATTAAAAATTAAAGCGTCCATTAACAATGTTTTTAAGATGAGTCCAATAGGGCAAGTATATTATTACGAGACCATCAAGATATGTTCTTCAACATAAGTCTATATCGCAAGTTTATGATCATGATCAATCAAAGTTATTTCCACCAATGTCAGACGTTGAAGTCTTTCTTGATCGGGATTTTTCAAAAATCTAGAAAAGAATGTTGAAAAAGATCATTACACTTTCTGCCAAATCTATAAGATTATCAAATTTCACAGAAAATATTAATTTTGATGATGATATGATCTCGGTATACAACAGTAACAGTGAATTCTCGTTAGAAGAATAATCTTGGAGTTGATAAGACCCGAAATAAGATTGTGATCTCTTCAAATCAATGTCAATCATTAGAATTGATTCAATTGAAATAATAATACAAAAAGAGATAGTATAAAAATTTGGTAATATTGTATCACCCAAATAAAAGTTATTAAAAAATGATACATACAATGAAACATATCCAAAGTCTTTAAGTTTTCTTAGTAATTTTTTTGTTCAAAATTCTAAATATTCTAAATATCCTAAAAATCATTGTAATACATATTTAAAATGTATTGCTTCTACCTATTCTAATAATTTTTAAAATCCATCTAATATACAAAATTTTGATTTTAAATATATTGATAACTTTATCTCTCAGCACTTACAAAATCAAAAGAAAGTGTTCATCAATTCGAATTCGATTTACCAAAATTTGTAATTTCAATCATAAAACAAAAAAATGGGAACATATTATATTCCGATTACAATCAACTTAATTCTGTATTTAAATGTCTTAATATAATGATTCAATTTGGAAACTCGACTTCTTAACATTAAACAAAAAAAATTAAAATATAAATTAAGTTCTAGGCAATTAATACATCATAATTTAAACTAAACACAAATTTCCAATATTAATTGCAACCTAGATAATTTACTGTCCAGATTAATAATGATAAAGATAAGGCGAATGTTAGGTCAGCATTTTGAATGGGTTCACTCAAAAAATTACAATTTATTAAAACAATCAGCTGAAGTGCGCTCTTAACGAAATCGGTATTCTGATTTGGAGTTAAGCATAAGAGCGAGAGTCTGAAATTTTTAAATCTTAAAATCGCCATACATTTTTTAAGCGCAGCTCTAAAGTTGCTCTTACTCGATTTTAGAGTGATGACAGCAAATGCTTATGGTTATATTATAATACACATCAAAAAATCTCAATTTTTTTGTTTTCTTTTTATTA